>JACXGM010005207.1:8688-21185 GCA_016801145.1 Umbra pygmaea
ATGTATTTAGGTCCTAGGCCATTGAGTGATTTATATACCAGTAATAATACTTTAAAGTCTATCCTAAATGTGACTGGGAGCCAGTGTAGAGACTTGAGGACTGGCGTGATATGCTCATATTTCCTGGTTCTGCTTAGAATCCTGGCCGCAGCATTCTGTATGAGCTGTAGCTGTCTTATGGTCTTTTTGGGAAGACCAGCAAGGAGGCCATTACAATAATCCACCGTGCTGGTGATGAAAGCATGAACAAGTTTCTCTAAGTCTTGTCTGGAAACAAAGCATCTAATTCTTGAGATATTTTAAAGATGATAATATGCTGATTTAGTTATTGCTTTAACATGACTACTGAAGCTAAGGTCTGACTCCAGAATCACACCAAGATTCCAGACTTGATCTTTAGTTGTTTGACCCCTAGCATCAAGGTATGCGTTCACCTTGAGAACTTCATCTTTGTTTCCAAATGCGATGACTTCAGTTCTCTTTGTTTAACTGAAGAAAGTTTTGGCACATCCAATTGTTAATTTCATCAATGCATTGGCATATGGAGTCAATGGGGCTGTAGTCGTTAGGCGATAGGGCTAAGTAGATCTGGTTGTCGTCTGCATAGCTGTGGTAAGCAATTTGTTTTTCATTATTTGGCTCAGTGGGAGCATATACAGGTTGAATAGGAGTGGCGCGAGAATTGAGCCTTGTGGGACTGCACATGTCATGGATGTCCACTCAGACTTATGGTTGCCTATACTCACATAGTAACCTCTCGCTTCTAGGTATAACCTGAACCATTTTAGGACCATCCCAGAAAGCCTGACCCAGTCATCCAGCCTGTCAAGAAGTATGTTGTGGTCGACAGTGTCAAATGCAGCACTAAGGTCGAGTAGTACCAGCACTGATAGTTTGCCTGTATCTGTATTGAGGCGAATATAATTTATTATCTTTACGAGCGCTGTCTCTGTACTGTGATTTGGTCGGAAGCCAGATTGAAAATTGTCAAAGTGTCCATTTGAGCTTAAGAATTTGTTCAGCTGATTGAAAACAACGTTTGAAAAGAGAAGTCCCAGAAAGAAATGAGGAATTTTTCCAATTCTAGGAGATCTGCTTCTAAACAGTTAAACACACTTTAAAAAAAAGATGTGGGAAGTGTGTCAAGGGTGCAGGTTGATGTTTTAAGGTCCTGTACTGTTTTTTCCAGAATATTACCATTAATTGCTTCGAAAACAGACATAGTGAACAATTTCTGAGGTTGTGGTCTGATCTGTCTGACCTCAGCGCAACTCAAAGATGTGCTGATCACCTTTCTGATATCATTGATTTTCTCTGAGAAGAAGGAAGCAAACTCACTGCATTTACTGTCTGAAAGCATTTCACTGGGATTGTGACTTGGGGGGTTTCTTAATCTCTCTACAGTAGCAAAAAGAGTGCAGTTGTTGTTAAAGTTGCTGTTTATAATATTTGAGAAAAAGGTCTGTCTAGCTTTGCCTAGTTCTACATTGAAGGCATGAAGGGTGTTTTTATAGATGTCATAATGGACTCCAAGTTTTTTCTTCCGCCATATGCGCTCAGATTTTCGACAATTTCTCTTCAAAATTTGAACTGTTGTTGAGTTTCTCCATGGTGCCTTCTGTCTGCCATTTTTCTTCCTGACTTTCACAGGAGCAATATCATCAATTGCACTCTTAACTTTTGAGTTAAAGGAATCAAGGAGAAAATCAACAGAGTCCGCAGATATGCTTGGTGTTAAAGATAAAGTCTTCATAAATAGCACCCTGGTGTTTTCATTCAGGCATCTCTTTTTGACAGACACAGATCTAGCTTCAATGTTAGGAGAGATCAATATATCAAAGAAAATACAGAAATGATCAGATAGTGCTACATCCTTAACAATAATCAATTAAATGTTTAGGCCCCTACTGATATGTAAGTCTAGGGTGTGTCCACGGTTGTGTGTGGATTCATGTACATGTTGAGTCAAATCAAATGTATTTAAAAAAGTAATAAGTAATGTATCAATACCTTTTAGAATAGTAAAGTAAATAAGCTCTGATGAATGTAATAACCATGTGTTAGAAATGAAGATGACAGTGTTGATCACTACTATGACAGTGTTGATCACTGAAAAACTTGCTCTGAGTTTAAATAAAGCTTATTAAATAAAAATACTACAATAGCAAAACTATATTGATTAAAATGTTACATTAAATGTTTAATTTAGCTAAATAGCATGGTGTGGGATTGAAGATTGGAATATTATGAGCAAACTATAAATGCATGCAAATGGTTTATGACTAAATAATTATTTTAATATTTACCATATCATCTTAAGATATCAGTACATATCAGCCGCGGTCGGTGGATCTTAATTGGGGAGGACGGGCTCGTATTACGCTTGGCACCGGAGTGAATGGAATGGTGCGCAACGAACAAAACCAATTGTTTTTTTTGATTTGCACACATTCCATTCACTCCGGTTCTGAGCGTAATACGAGCCCGTCCTCCCCAATTAAGATTCACCGACCGCGGCTGGTACATATTGTACATACAGAATATTATATATCTGCATAATGGATCTGGCAGCTAGCATCCCAAATTAGCCACTAGAGTGTGATGTTAAACTACATAGAGAATGATTCAAATTGGCTACAGCAGGGATGTACAACCCTGGTCATTGAGTGCTACACTCCAGATTTGTTTCACTCCAACCCTAATTCAACACACTTGATTTTAATAATTAGCTGGTTCATATTGTGGTACTGTAGCTCTCCAGGTCTAGGGTTGAAAATACCATGGGTACATATTGTACATTTATAATTATTGTGTACTATTTATAAATAAAGAGATTGAAATGAACAGACTTTAGCATAAGTCATATAAAATCTAAAGTGTATACAATGGTACAGTACAATTAAAAATTTCAAGAAAGTACATGCAAGTTCTAAGACATTTCAAAACATTCCCTATAAGTCTGTATCAACACTACATGTATTTATGAAAATAGTTGGAGTGATGAAATCAGAAATACTTTACATATAATAAAACACTACAGCAAAAGTACATGTTATTCTTTCTACATTAAACCTGTACTGGTCAAATTTAGGAATAAAATATAGGAACTATGACTTTCTAAATTTCAGAGTTAGAATTTGTTTAGCTGTTGCTTTGAACCATGGATAAAAGAAAGCATATATTATAGGATTAATTAAAGAATTAACAAGTGGCAGGAAAGTGATGATATATGATGCTAATTTGGAACTTGAAATAAACAAAAATATATAAATTAGCGGATTCCAAAACATGACATAGTTGAAAACCACAATACCTAGAGTTTTTGCTGCTTTTGTTTCTGACTTGTTTGCCTGCCCAGAAACAATGGCAGCCTGTTTTGAAAATACCCTTCTGGCCTGTGATCTGGCCACTACAAATATTTTCAAATAAAGCGTTACAATAATAGAAAATGGTAGAAAAAGGAAAATTACAATGTCAATGATAGTGACTAAGAAATCTCCTTCAGCAAAATAACATTCTTCAAAACACCCACTGGGTACCTGCATATTTACTCGTGCTTTTACAGTCACAGCATCATTTATAATGCAACAACACCAGGTAAAGACTAGACAGCACAAAGTTCTTGTTGAAGTTATTTTTGAGTGGTAGACTAAGGGATCACACACAGCAACATAACGGTCAATAGATATCAAGACCAAATTGCCGAGTGATGAAGAAGAACATAAAATGTTGGCAAAGAAAAGCAAAGCACAGAAATATTCCCCAGCAAACCAGCATTGTTCTAGTATTGCCACAGTCATTGCTGGTATCACAATCAGTCCCACCAGGACATCTGACACAGCCAGAGAGAGAATGAGCAGGTTGGTTGGAGTGTGGAGCTGCTTGAAGAAAGAGATGGAGATGATCACCAGTAGGTTCAAAAATACTATAACCGCCGAAATTGATAAGAAGAAGATGTACAGTGTTATATAAATGGATGTTGATAGTGAAGTATTTCTGCAAGAAGAATTTCTGACTTGTAAACAATAGTGAGAGTCTTCATGTTCCTGCATTTCTAAAAAAGGTGCAAATGTTGAACTCCTTCTCCTGTTCCATCATATGTTAGACCTTGTGAACTCAGAGCTCAAACTGATTTCTGCATCTGATTTTATCCCTGAGTGCCAGCCCCTTCCTGAGTCATGCTAAACACACAAGTGTTGGGGGAGGGACTGTGTGAAATGTGGACCAGCATTTTTCTCATAAAACATTATGTAATATACCGGTGAATGTGTGAATGTATGAGGTATATATGGTTATTTGTTGGTTCTGTTTGTCCATGTTTCCTGTTTCCACTTTGTCACACTCCTGCTTAAAAAAAAAGAGTGTTGCGCGAAACCTATGCTTGTGCGCTCTAAAACCTTGCGTGCTATCAAAATCTATGTCATTTGTTGTCACATTGGCGTGTGCCAAGTAGGCTTAAGAGTCCTTGCTAATTCAATAGACTGTAACCAAGGGCATGTTTTCATGTACTTAGTAGACTGTAACCAAGGGCATATCCAAGTTGCCTATTTTATTTGCTTCTGAGTACCATGACATTGTATCTGGTTGGCAGATGTAGTATTCTTTCAGGAGACTTATTTATGAATTAAAGACCATCCAAGACTACACAACTCTAGGTTTAGTCAGGTTTTTCTTTCCCACTTCAATTCCAAAGCCAGAGGAGTAGCAATTCTGGTAAGTAAAATAAGACATTTTTTAGCTATTAATGTTATAACAATGATAGGTATCTAATTGCAACTGTAGTATTGGTCAATTTGATGATGTGGATTTTTCTAATAGGTTGTTGAGGAAAATCCCCTCACTAAACACTCACCAACTGGTAGTTGCAGGAGACCAGGGGCCTCATTTATAAAACTTTGCGGTGGATTTGCGTCAGAAGTGGCGTACGGACGAAATATAGGACGTGCGTACGCAAAGAAATATTCAGATTTATAAAACCATGCACACGCACGTCCTACGCTGTTTTCCCTTTATAAATCACAATCAACTCTAATACGTGGCGCAGCTTTTGCGGATACATGTCACGCCCATAATTGTCCATAAATAGTCAGTGAAACTCCCCGAAAATAATTTTCATTGATTGAGAAATCACGGCATACACAGTAGTGAGGAAAACTAAAAAAGCAAAATATTGTTGGCGAGGTGGAAAAGAGGAGGAAAATGTTTTATGCGCACAGTGTGCCTAGTACGATTGGCGAAAATGCGTTGGAGTGGCAAAAGGTTGCAGACGCTGCGAATGCCGTGGTCGAAATAAAAAAAGTGGTCGGATATCAGTCGATGTCGAAAAGCGTCTATAGTACTTCATCGTGAAAGTGTCTGCCATGGGTGGGGGAAATGGGTAACATTAGAGCAACAAAGCAGACGCATCACAAGTTATTTGGACATTGGTGGAATGAAAATGCTTTCGATTAATGAAAGCATTCTCATTCGGTCTCCTTATGGCAACATGAGTGCAGTCAAAAGCATTGATTACATTTGGGATACCAGACATAGCTGCAAATTGTGCTTTTTGATTGCCTGTTCACCCGCCGTGTACGGATACTTAATGTACTTATGCGCCAAGCCTATTATACCGACTAACATGTCTCGCATAACTCGGCTGAGATATCCCTCACTTGTCAGTAAATTCCATCTGGAAAGTGCAATGTCGCCAGAAATCCTGAGTGATATGAAAAGACCGCGCCAATAAATAATATTCATTATTAGGCTATTATTATAATTATAATTATTATCTTCTAACATTGCAAGGTCAGCTATTGTGCGTCATTACGCATTGTGATGGCATGGCTTTTTATAACCATCCATTTGATTGTATCTGATTATCTACAGATGTATTAATCTAATTCTAAATGTAAAATAGTTCTGCACAAATAGAAAATCTTGAACCTTTCAAAATGGTTAAGACATGCATTACGATGGAACACATTTAAAAATTACACAAACTAAATGCATATAAATGAACACTATGTTTCTGTATGTTATTACGACATTTATACTATGAAAACAATATTCCCCAATTGACAATAAAGACTATCCATTATCTATTTATTATCTATCTCATCATCATCTATTTATCTATTTATCTGCACCGCCAGACAGAGACATTGACAAGAATATTAGTTTTAAACATGATTTTGTTCTGTTTACCGTATTATTTATGAGGATGAATTACATAACATACCAATATAATTAGCGTACATAATATATTTGAGTGTTCTTTTTGCAAATATGTGCAATATGTCCTTCATTTGCCTTTACGTTAAAATCTTGTTTTATAGTGTTTGTATTTCTCTGCAGGCTGTTAATTGTATGCATGGATTTGTGACATCTTCATATTATTAATGAGAGGCAGTATTTCGATTTCGGTTACACAACGCTCTGCAGTTTCAGACAGATGTACAGTAGCCTACGTGTTTCATCCATCTGCCGATTATGTCGCCATTTCTCATTTCGCCCGTTTTTGTGCGTACGCATGGGTCAGAGTTTCCGTGAAGGACCGCACATTTTCCCGTCAAGTTTGCTTTTTATAAATCCCAATTATTGCGTAGAGAGATGCGTACGTCTTCTTTTCTGTGTACGCCAGCTTTATAAATGAGGCCCCTGAACTGTATTATTGATCCGACCCTGGACCGCTCCAATCTTAGAACTGTCTCCCCCTCTAGCATGTCAACAGGCCTTTTCAGTCTTTATGACTCAGGATGGTTGTTCTGATCCATGGAGGTTTCAGAATTCATAGGTTGGTGAGTATTCTTTCTTTTTCTCACATAATTGACTACTTTTTGTTGGTTATTTGCTGCTACAAAATGTCTTCTGAATAACTGATATATTGGATCACTGTCCCCTTACTCAACAGCTGAGATTCAATTCCCTTCTTTTCTCTGATGCAAACTTATGTGGCATTATCATAACTTCCTGTATTCTAATCAGACAGGCTCGATGTCCCCTTTGGTCCTATGGGTGACACGTAAGGCCTATCTAAGAGGTGAAATTCGCTCTTATCTAAATATATCCCGGAATAGCTCCAGAGCTATATAAGCAATGCCTGAACATACAGTCATGGTCAAAAGTTTTTAAAAAAATACACTTTCTAACTTTTAAGTACAAAGTATGCTACTTCAGTGTTGATGATGGCAATTTGTAAATACTCCATAATATCATGAAGAGTGATCAGATAAATAGCAATTGATTGCAAAGTCTTTCTTTCCATGAAAATGAACTTAAACTCAAACAAACATTGCCACAGTATACCAGGGCTGATTGCAGAGGTCTTGAAAAAGAAGGGCCAACACTGGAAATATTGACTCATTGCATAAACTTAATGTAATTATCAATAGAAGCCTTTGACACTTAAGCACTGCTTGTAATGATACTTCAGTATACCATAGTAACTACTGACAAAAAGATCTAAAAACACTGAAGCAGCAAACTTTGTGGAGACCAATACTTGTGACCTTCTCAGAATTTTTGACCATGTCTGTAAACAGCCAGAATTTAACATTTTATGCACCAAGGATGCAGAAAGGTTACTCGTGAATTCACAAGCTACTATGAGCATGTTGACAAGAGCAAGCTATCTGTTGATGCACCAATTAAATCCCTATGCTGCCACTTTTCTGATTCTAAGAGGATTAATGATACGTTCACATCTTTCACACCCCAAATGTGACTCAGTTTTTGGATTCTTTGGTGAATCCCACAGTTCTGGCTAACACTGCTGAGGGCCTTGAAGAGGTGGTTAAGTTTATCAAATCTATGTATAGCAGCAAAGCTCCAGGTCAAGATGGACCAACTGAGTTCTTTAAGAAATTCTATATCCAGCTGGCCCCTTTACTGTTATCAATGTTTAAAGATTCACTGGAACTTGTGCTCTTGCGAGAACTCTGAATTTCCAGGGTAGACGGAACCAGGGCCGTTTCTAGCACCGGGGCTGACACGTTTACTTGACAACATTAACAACATAAACTTGGATTTTACTTTTCAAAATAATAGCGCTCATAATTTATTACAATAATCATTGTTAATTCAGTGCATAGATAGTTAGTGTGTTTATATTCATGTGTTGCTAAAATTTGTGTATTGTTGGTTTAAACAGATTCTAGTGAATGTTTTTCATATGCTATTGTGTTTTCACATGACACACTGACATTATATTCAATCAATATTCTGTGTACACCATAATTGTTACTGCTTATAATTATTGTTATTGAAAACATGTTAAATGTTTTTATCACATACTCTTATTGTTTCTTTACACACAATGCAATTGCATTTGGTTACAATTCACTAGCTTTGTAATGAATTCACAATGATTGTTGCAATGAATTAAAATGAGTGCTATTATTTTGAAAGGAAAAAATTGGAGTTTGTGTTGCCGACATAATATAGTGTTGCCAGGCGAACGTGTCAGCCCCTGTGGTAGAAACGGCCCTGAACGGAACCCACCTCCTGTTTTTTATTCATTCCCCTTAGCCTCCTTAATATTGATGTGAAAGTGCTTGCGAAGTTGTTAGCAGGGCATCGTGAAGTAGTCTTACCAGGTGTCATTTCAGGGGAACATGCTGCTTTTATCAAGGGTAGGCATTCATTTTTCAACATTCAGAACATTTATTTATTTCAAACATTTCTTAAACTTCCCTGAGCTTACAGCCTGGATGTAGAGAAAGCCTTTGATATAATTGAATGTGAGTACCTATTACCTGTGCTTCGAAAATTTGGATTTGTTGACAAATAAACCTTGTGGATACAGTATCTGTATACATTTCTAAGGGCTAGTGTCTGCACCAATGACACTTAGCCTCCTTAATATTGGGCAATATTATTTGCCCTCGGATGTAAGACCAGGCCGAGTTGCCCTTTGTCCCCCTTACTCGTCACCATTGCTAGTGATCCTTTTTCGGTTGTGTTTGCGGGAGGGCATTGAGCATAGGTTATCACTGCATGCTGATTACCTGGTGCTCTATGTACCTAGCCCTACAACCTACTTGCCTGTTATTCTCTCCATTCTGGGGAACTTTGGTTCTTTTCTGATTACAAGCTTAATCTCCAAATAAGTGAGTGCTTCCCAATCAGTCCAGCAGCATTTTTAGCTTTAGTAGGTAGACTTGCCCTTTCAGCTTAACTACTCTGGCTTCAAGTACCTTGGAGTGATTGTGACTCACTTGTTATCTGCCATCTTCTCTGCCAACTTTGCCCCCCTTCTCACTCAGATGAAGGCTGATATTCAGATGTGGTAATTTACCTCAGTCACATATGCAAAATAATAATGCTGTTAAAATGAATAGTCTACACAAAATGTGTTATCTTTTTCAGTCTATTTTTCTTGCCCAAGTCATTTTTCAAGTCAATTAATCAGGCTTTCACTTCATTCACTTGGGAGGGAAAGGTACCAAGAGTTTGTAGGTGTTTCCCCAAGAGATGCAAATTCAGTGGTGGGCATGCACTTCCCAATTATCTTTATTACTATTGGGTGGCCAACTTTCAGAAGCTCCCATTCTGGTTGCAAGTACTCCTTGGTGCCATCTGGAGATCCTATCATGCAAGTTTTGAGGCATTCATTTGGTCTGTTCTCACAATCTCCCTCTCTCGCTACATTGGTAATCCTGTAGTACAGTCCACACCAAAGGTCTGGTACCAGTTCCGGCATAATTTTAAATTCTCTGCATCTGTCATGAGCCCTATTGACAAAAAAACATATTCCCCCCTATGGTAAACTCTGGGCAAGGAAATATATAAAGATAAGACATTTGGTTGCCTCACAATTCTGTTGCTTTCACAATTTAACCCCAAACCACGCCTGGGATGCTTTATTGTGTTTTATGCCCAGAAAGATATGAGTAATCTCTAACGTCTTTTCATTCATTGTGTTTCGACAAATAATCAGCTAAATGAAATCTGCCTGGGAGCAGGAAAAGGGTGTTGAATTCAGTGCAAACGTGCATCTCAGAATTTCTCCCAAATTTCGTTCTCAGGAAACTATTTTAAAAACCTGAATTACATTATATGCCAATATATATATTTTTTTACGTTTGAACAGCACGTTTCGTTATTAGGCCATATTTGTACTTCAATTACGTTGCTCCGGTACATTTCATTTAGCGGATTTATGCGAGAACACACATTCCATAGCGTTCAAAATTATATGGCAACATTCACAGTTAAGGTTAGGTAGGAGGATACTAACGGTTAAGGTTAGGCATGAGGTTACTAACGGTTAAGGTTAGAATTAAGGTTAGGGTTAACATTACAAAAACCGATAATCGCGTGTCTGCATGACGCAAGCAATGTAGAACAAAACACACACAAAGTGCCAGTCTGGATTTGAACTTGCGAACACTGGCATCCAAGTCGCAGATTCGCCCGTCCACCATCCCCGACCTCCACCCTAGCGAAAACTACGCTATTTACATGCTACGTCATGATCTTCATATGTTCATATTTAACGTTATTCAAGTGTTCAATTTAGTTCCCTACAAATGTAATTGACCCTCTCATACGTTCATATTTCACATATTTCGGTTTTACAAAATAGTTCCCTTATAACGTACTTCATGTGATTTAGGACTGATTCAGTGAGGAGGGTGTGTGTGAGCTCTAAAGGCGTGGAGAACCTTGTCAAAATCGATGGCAAGATGAATGCAGCATGTTATCAGACAATACCGGCAGACAATATGCATTCTTCTACATGAAAGCTGTGCATGGGGCACACACGACAATGACAATTTTCACAAGGCCAAGTTCTCCCTCCAGTGGTGACAGCAGAAAAAGGTGAAGGTTCTGGAGAGGCCATCACAGTCTCTTGACCTTAACATCATCGAGCCACTCTGGGGAGATGTAAAATGTGCAGTTCATGCAAGACAACCAAAGACTTTGCCTGACCTGGAGGCATTTTGCCAAGACAAATGGGTAACTATACCACCTGCAGGAATTTGGGGCCTCATAAACATCTATCACAAACAACTGCATGCTATCATTGATGCTAAAGGGGGCAATACACTGTATTGAGAACTGATGGTATGCAGACTTTTGAACAGGGGTCATTTCATTATTTTCTTTGTTGGCATGTTTAGTTTTATGATTGTGCCATTCTCTTGTGGCACAATCATATGAGAAATCCCATGAGAAAAACATAAAATATGCCTGCTAACAGATGTTTATTTAAAAATAATACATGTATTACCAATTATTCAGGGGTATGCAAACCTTTGAGTACAACTGCATTGGTTTTGCAAGTCATGGTTCTAGGTCAATTTGTAATGAAGTTTCGTTGAACAGAGCCAAAATAGCAGGCTAATTGAAAATACTCAGGCAGCTTATCCCTAGTTAAAAAAGGCTCACATTTTTTAAACTAGAACAGCAGTTCGGAAAAAGTTTCAGAGGGTTTTGTGACATAAATGCTTCAAACGTCATCAATGACGTGGTTTTGTTACACCAATAGAAGCTACTGCTCTCTCGCCATATCAGACTTTATTCTCCAATCAACCTGATTCAGCAGCGGGACAAATAAAGATCAGGAAGTCAACCGAATGCCTCACTTCAATCCCAATGTCCACATTCCCAGATTCACAGAATTGAAGCGCATTCTCGCGAAGTCTGTGAGGGTTTAGGGCTGTCCCACTGCCAAATTGTCAAGTTTGCCAGGGCTCTCCTGCAGACATTTTGAGCCTTTTTTAAAGTTTAATTTATGCACATTTTGACTGAGGGAATAGCCCAGAGTACATAGAGTTGTGACGTGAAACATGGGGGGTTACCTGGGGAAGCCCCGAAGCGAGAGGAAAATCCTGACAAACCCACCTTATAAGAGCAGAAAGAACGGTGAACAAACAAACATGGAAAGAGCAAACAACCCTGACATTAAAATGGTAACATGCCATCATAGGACAAACAACACTGTGTGTAGTTTGTCCTATGATGGCTTGTTCTAAAATATGATTGTATTGGATCCAACAACATTACTATTTTGTTTACAAACAGGGTCAAACAACAAACCCCAAAACCACAATTGTGTGCAACATGTTTCAGCATCATGAGGGCAACTTGATAATGTCGCTAAGTGCATTCCTATTCTAGCATTTTGTGCCCTTGCAGCCTCTTGAACTCAATCATTTACCAGGTGAAATCAGTTAAGTCTGTGAGGGCTCAGAGCTTAGGGTTTGGGGCTACATCCCATTCCTACACAGCAAAAACATCAGTGTTATATTGGTCCAATGGACCTATATACATACTGAAGAGTGTTCATTTAACACCAACGTTTTTACAGTGTACTAGAGGTTAAGGGTGAATCCCATTTCTCTGTCTTACCCCTTGCCCTTACCCCTTCCCCTTGTCTTACCCCTAGCCCTTACCCCTCGAAACCGAGTGGTAAGGGATAGGGTTGAAAACATACCCCTAAGAAATGAGACACCACTTGGTTACAGTTACGTTATCATACATCGTCGCTAGCAGGCTGATACATCACCAGA
>JACXGM010005207.1:21285-35870 GCA_016801145.1 Umbra pygmaea
ATTAAGAACATGGTTGCAAATATATATCCACAGGACTATGTAGAGCACAAAACAAGTCTGTCGTAATTTTTAAGTCTATTATTTAAGCCGAAAATACATTTATTAGACTCTCTTGATGAGCTGGCTAGCATTGTTGCCGGTTGCGCAGTGTATTCTGGGTACCCCTTGGTTTCAAGTAAGCTCTCGAAAATGCTTAGTTGTAAGGGGTATGCACCCCTTCCCCTTAGCCCTACCCCTAGATCAAAATGAGAATTGGGATAGCCCTTACTCTCACATGAACGCGCAAAACTAAGGGGAAGGGGTAAGGGGAAGGGCTAAGACAGAGAAATGGGATTCACCCTAAGTCTTCTGACTACCCATGGATGCAATGTACCAAATTGTGCAGTCCCACGTGAAACCCATGGGAATTGTCTGAATGCCGCAACCAGATAAAAAATTAAGAACTTTAGTATTCTATCAACTTAACACAGTGAAGTTGTAAAATTAGGCTGTCACAATACATACAGTAATGGCTATTTATTAATCCATTATTTGACTTAGTAATATATCATGCTTTTTAGGACAGCAAATTAATTTAGCTCTGATAAATGCAATATCCACGTTTCTGTCACCAGCAAAAACATTAAAATCTCACCTGAAAGAAAAAGCATTCTGGGAAATATATTTGGTAAAACACTTCCCACTAAATGAACACTGAGTTTAAATGAAGGTTATGAAATACAAATAGTACAATAGTAAAACTAAATTGATTATGTTACATTAAATGTGTAATGTAGCTAGATAACATGGTGTGGGATTAAAGATTGGAATATTATAAGAAAACTGTAAAATGCATACAAATTATTTATGTAAAATAAAAAATTATATAAATAATTATTATAATGTTTACCATATCATCTTAAGATATCAATACATATTGTACATACATAATATGGTATATTTGCATAAGGGATCTGGCCGCTACAGTTTCCCAAATCAGCCGCTAGTGTGTGATGTTAAACTACATATATAATTATTTAAATTGGCTACAGCAGGAATGTACAACCCTGGCCATTGAGTGCTACACTCCAGATTTGTTTCACTCCATCCCTAATTCAACACACTTATTTCTAATAATTAGCTGGTTTATAAGCTGAATGCATATGATTTAGTGTAGCTCTCCAGGACTAGGCTTGGAGATAACATGGGTACAGATTGTACATTTACAATTACTGTGTACTATTTATCATTAAAGAGATTGAAATGAACATACTTTAGCATATGTAATATAAAATCTAAAGTGAATACAATGTATTTAAAATATCAAGAAAGTACATGCATGTTCTATGACATTTCAAAACATTCCCAACAATTCTGTATCTACCCCTTATGTATTTAGAAAATAAATGACAGCGATAATATCAGAATAGATTTACATCTAGTAAAAAACTACAGCAAAGGTACATGTTATTTTTTCTACATTAAACCTGTACAGTTCAAATTTAGGAATAAAATTTAGGAACTATGACTTTCTCAATTTCAGAGTTAAAATTTGTTTAGCTGTTGCTTTGAACCATGGATAAAAGAAAGCATATATTATAGGATTAATAAAAGAATTAACAAGTGGCAGGAAAGTGATGATATATGATGCTAATTTGGAACTTGAAATAAACAAAAAGAATATGTAAATTAATGGATTCCAACACATGACATAGTTGAAAACCACAATACCTAGAGTTTTTGCTGCTTTTGTTTCCGACTTGTTTGCCTGCCTGGTTTTAACACCAGAAACAATGGCAGTCTGTTTTGAAAATACCCTTCTGGCCTGTGACCTGGCCACTACAAATATTTTCAAATAAAGTGTTACAATAATAGAAAATGGTAGAAAAAGGAAAATTACAAGGTCAATGACAGTGACTAAGAAATCTCCTTCAGCAAAAAAACATTCTTCAAAACACCCACTGGGTACCTGAATATTTACATGTGATTTTACAGTAACAGCATCATTTATAATGCAACAACACCAGGTAAAAAATATACAGCACACAGTTCTTGTTGAAGTTATTTTTGAGTGGTAGACTAAGGGATCACACACAGCAACATAACGGTCAATAGATATCAAGATTAAATTGCCGAGTGATGAAGAAGAACATAAAATGTTGGCAAAGAAAAGCAAAGCACAGAAATATTCCCCAGGAACCCAGCATTGTTCTAGTATTGCCACAGTAATTGCTGGTATCACAATCAGTCCCACCAGGAAATCTGACACAGCCAGAGAGAGAATGAGCAGGTTAGTTGGAGTGTGGAGGTTTTTGAAGTGAGAGATGGAGATGATCACCAGTAGGTTCAAAAATACTGTAACTGCTGAAATCAATGAGAAGAAGATATACAGTGTAATGTAAATAGATGTTGATATTGAAGTTTTTCTGCAAGAAGAGTTTCTGTCCTGAAAACAATAGTGAGAGTCTTCATGTTCCTCCATTTGTAAAAAAAGATGGAAATGTTGAAGTCCTGCTCCCAATTCATCATATGTTAGACCTTGTGAGGTCAGCCTTCTGACAAACTGAGTTCTGCCTCTGATTTTATCCCTGAATGCCTGCCCCTTACAGTCACTCCAAACACACCAGTTTTGGGGGAGGGACTGTGTAAAATGTGGAAGCTGCATTTGTTTTAGAAAACAAAATATAATGCACAGGTGTGTTTGGGTGTGTGGAGATATATATAAGGTTATTTGTTGGTTTTGGTTTTGTTCATAACTTACAATTGATAGTATTACATACTATTATATACTACACTCGGGGGGTCCGAGTGGCGTAGTGGGCTACATCGCTGCATTTCTAATGCAGTCGTGTTTCATTCACATTTCAGCACAGTGCATTATTATGCCACATTCTCTTTTGACTGGGGAAAGTAGATATGAAAATGAATGTCACTTTTAGGTTTTGCCTCCTGGCATAAAATTTGTGCTTATTGTGGTGATTTCTGTTGATTGTCCTGGATTTTACTGGTATAGTTTATCTTTCAACAATGTTCCTACCAAGCAGGGCATTTATAAATACTCGAGGTGTCACTATTTTTCCTGTCTTTCAAACAATTCTGTTCAGTCAGTGTTTCCTGGTCTGCGACTGTTTAAAGTGCATTTTTCAGACAGCTATGTTTGTGTTGGTCTGTAGAAAAAAGGCTACATTTAGCCTACATTTTTTACACACTGGTTACCCATCAAGGGTAATTTGTTTTACCTCTTAAGAGGTCAGTGTCCTGCCAGCAGGACATTTTGCCAAAAACAAAAAAAGTGTTCTGGAATCACAGTCCAGTTCACAGTACAATCTTTAGGTTATATATACATGTCTCATATGTACAGAAAGCTTAACAACTCTTAGCAATTTAGCAATAGTCTCCATTTTACAATAGCTATAACAACAATACCACCTCAAATCATAATGTGAGGTATGTGGCTTGTACCCATGCACCTCAAATAAAACAGGAGGTGAATTAGAATCACTTCTCACAACTGCAATATTTGTTTATATATACATGCATCATATGTACGTAAAGCTTAAAAACTCAGGAATTTAGCAAAGGTCTCTGTTTTACAACATGGTGGCTATAACAACCATAACATTACATTGTCATAAAGTGACGTACGTCCCTTGTAAACAAAGCCGTTTGTTATTTTGCATCAAAGAAAATTAAGGTGGACTAGAATCACATGTAACAATTGCAATTTTTTGTTTCTATATACACACACATCTCTTATGTACAGAAAGCTTAAAAGCTCAAGAATTTGGCAAATGTCTCCATTGCTATAACGACCATATCATTACACGTCATAATACGAGGTACATGGCTCGTACACTAAGCCATTAGCTTGCTAACAGCTACTTGGCAATAAAAATAGACAGTTAGGTAATAACACATTAGAACAGAGAATAATAGTACTTACAGTCAAGAATCTTTCTTTTTCAACATCAAAGAGTCCCAGTGATGACAGAGCGTGGTTTTCCTAGGTACAATCAATTTTGTTATGTGAAAATATATGGGCCGGTAGTGTTGTGAGGCCTCAGGGGTTTGTCTAATAATAGTTATACATTGCAAGTTCTTAGCAACACCATTTGGCGGGATCTCGCGATAGCAGCCATCAGGCAAGTATTATTTAAATATACTTCTAGCGCGATCCCGCGAGACCAGGCACAGAGCACAACATGTATTGCCTAGCAGCCAAGTGTAGCATTTAAGTGTTATTTAAATATACTTCTGGTGTACTTACAAACTTTTCAATGCCTCGTCTTATAAGTACAGAACCTAATTGTATTACTGTAAAAGTTTGGTAAAATTTCGGGCATTATTAGTGGGGTTATTTACAAGATACACCCTTGGTTCCATTAGCGCCTACACTAAGCCATTCGGCTGATAGCTCGAACAATGTTATAACAACGGAAAAAGCTTGTGGGTGGTGGTTTGGCTCGAGGTCAAGGTGCAAAGGACCCTAGGGTTATATAACTCCAAACCATCACTTTGAGTGAAGGATTCTAAACATTTGAAATGAAGTGTTTAAATTGTTTTTGTTTAAAAAGTTTTTTTTAATTTAGTGAGTCTATCACTGCTGGTGCTGTATAGTACCTCTTTATATAGACTTTTTTCTGCCAGAAATATTTTGTGCTGGCCATGTATTACTAAATACCTCACGACGTGAAACAAACAGAAGAACATGTAACAGGGAACATGGATAGACAGGGAACAAGACCAAACACACAACCTAAATACAACACCTAATGAGAGACAATGGGAAAAACCTGGGGGCAGAGGCAATGCTGGTGAGACATGATAGGTTGACTGGGGAACATGTGACACAGAGGGACACCATGGCGACAACAGTACACAACCAGGAAGGGAAAACTGAACTTGTATGACACAAATGGACACCAGGGGGAACCAACACCTAACAAAACCCATACAACAGAATACAAACCCAAGGGTAGGCCATAACCTAATACACACATATATACAATATCTATAAGGAAACTAAATAAGGACACACAGGGAAGCAACTCAAAATTAAGGGGTTCACAACCTAGCCCACACTGGATGTGACACATACAACAAAACATGTCTGATTCATTCCTTTAATATACACTTTGTGAACTCTAAAGAATAGAGAGGGGTCATTCTTGTTTTGCAAAGAAATAATCTGTTATTTGTGTTGCATAGGTTATTGTTTTTTAAGTGATGTTGGGTGACAACTGTTGCTAGTCTTAAGAATTAGTTGATTTGAGACATTTGTTTTGGTAGTTTTTGTGCATTTTGGATGTGAAATTAACTGCTGTGCAACACTGAACAACCTAAATATTGATTAATGGGTCCTAGCGATTGTAAAAATTATATTTAAAAAAACTGTTTAACTAAAAATGGGTCTTCTGTAAGGGGTAATAAACAACCTCATTCTTCAAACTTAACATTTATCTTTTTTGATCAATGTCTCTGTATTTACTGTAGTTGGCTAATTACTGAGGATATTTTGTTTAATAGCTTACTCTGAACTCTCGGTTGATTAACCCAAAACTTGCTTACTCAGGGTATGTCGGTTCCAAAACGCCTGTGAGGAGTTAGTTCAATCAACCTCCTATTTGTAACCCAGAGTTAATGCGCGCGCACAGCAAGTACGTAAAGACATTTTCAATGGATCGCCAATTTCAGGAGTTACCATGGAACTCCAGGAAGATAAAAGCAAGTTATGTATTTCATTGAAACTGAGTTGTAGGTTTTAATGCTTGCTTATGAAGACTTTAAGCCCATTATAACTAAAAAAGCAATCCAGCTGCACCTGCAAAAAAAAGACAGTTGGCAAAAAATAATGGACAAAGTAAATATGTGAGTTTATAAAACTTTAAATGGGCTATTTTTCTCTTTCACTCACGTCAAGCTTTGGTGGAGCCTTGAAGACAGAGGGACGAAGCTCGACCAGAAGGCCAGCTACAAAACCGATTGGGTCTGCCATGAATGACTTCAGCTGTCCGACCAGGGCGGTTGAGATATCGTCCGAAAGCTCTTCATTAAAGGACTTAAGATTTGCATGTGTAACTAAAGGAGAACTGCGAGATCTCAGAGTCCACCACAGAGGGAGAGACGCTTGTGTAACTAAAGGAGAACTGCGAGATCTCCGAGTCCACCACAGAGGGAGAGACGCTTGCCACAGTCTTTTTTTTGGATCATGATGGATTCAGCGTTATTGAAAAGCTGGTATGCAATTGATTGAAAATTTAAATGTTTTTAGATAATTTTTTTGATATGTAACAAGATATATAAAAAGTTAGTGAGGTTTACTTCATTTTTGGAGATAAATAAATACATCAGAACGGAGCTTCCACAAATGCAAACTCATTGTTCACATCGCAAACCAGAAGTCCACCCCCGAACTCTGCTAAAAGTATTTTCCTTTTAATAAATATCAACCATATGAATTTACTTACTTCAGGTCCAGTGAAACAAGAATGGGTATGTTTCTTTAGGTGGAATTTGACAGGAGATGATCATCAGGAGGAGATCCCTAAGAGGTTAAAACTGCATTAGTTTAGTTGGTGACCTTGAAAGCTATGTTTGACCTGGAGAAGAGGATTTGCTATGTTTGCATATTAAATTGTTCACAAACAAAATATAATTATACACTCACCTAAAGGATTATTAGCAACACCATACTAATACTGTGTTTGACCCCCTTTCACCTTCAGAACTGCCTTAATTCTACGTGGCATTGTTTCAACAAGGTGCTGAAAGTATTCTTTAGAAATGTTGGCCCATATTTATAGGATAGGATCTTGCAGTTGATGGAGATGTGTGGGATGCACATCCAGGGCACAAAGCTCCCATTCCACCACATCCCAAAGCTCTATTGGGTTGAGATCTGGTGACTGTGGGGGCCATTATAGTACAGTGAAATCATTGTCATGTTAAAGAAACCAATTGGAAATGATTCAAGCTTTGTGACATGGTGCATTATCCTGCTGGAAGTAGCCGTCAGAGGATGGGTACATGGTGGCCATAAAGGGATGGACATAGTCAGAAACAATGCTCAGGTAGGCCGTGGGATATACAGTTATTGGCACTAAGGGGCCTAAAGTGTGCCAAGAAAACATCCCCCAAACCATTACACCACCACCAGCCTGCACAGTGGTAACAAGGCATGATGAATCCATGTTTCCATTCTGTTTACGCCAAATTCTGACTCTACCATCTGAATGTCTCAACAGAAATTGAGACTCATCAGACCAGGCAACATTTTTCCAATCTTCAACTGTCCAATTTTGGTGTGCTCTTGGAAATTGTAGCCTATTTTTCCTATTTGTAGTGGAAATGAGTGGTACCCGGTGGGGTCTTCTGCTGTTGTAGCCCATCCGCCTCAAGGCTTCACAAATGCTTTGCTGCATACCTCAATTGTAATGATTTATTATTTAAGTTAATTTCCCTTCCATCAGCTTGAAGCAGTTGGCACATTCTCCTCTGACCTCTAGCATCAACAAGGCATTTTCACCCACAGGTCTGCCGCATACTGGATGTTTTCCCTTTTCACACCATTCTTAGTAAACCATAGAAATGGTTGTGCTTGAAAATCCCAGTAACTGAGCAGAGTGTGAAATACTCAGACCGGCCCCGTCTGGCACCAACAACCATGCCACGCTCAAAATTGCTTAAATCACCTTTCTTTTCCATCATGACACTCAGTTTGGAGTTCAGGAGATTGTCTTGACCAGGACCAAACCCCTAAATGTATTGAATCAACTGCCATGTGATTGGTTGAGTAGATCATTGCATTAAGGAGAAATTGGACCGGTGTTCTTAATAATCCTTTAGGTGGGTGTATATTTAAATAACACTTACTGTCAGGATAACTCAGAATAGACCCAAAAGCAGACAGGCAAAAAGGTAATGAGTCTTGTGTTATAATGTCAAATCCAGGCAGGTTTAGACAAAGGTTGACAAGTAGAGCATGAAGAATAGTTATGGAATATGATAAACCGTTGCTGACAGATGCTGGACAGCAGAGTTCGGTTTCCTCAGCAAAAGACATGATCAGCAGGCAGATGAGTTCCGGAATCCCGATGAGCCAAGGTATAAAGACTCGTGGCAAAAAGAGAGAAAACGATGAGACATGGGTATACTTGAAAGAAGACTTCAAGGAGTAATAATACTCAGCCGGCGACTAAGACAACGCACTGGGTGGCTGAATAATCCGGCAGGGACTGACTGCCAAAACCTCCCAGATATAGGGAGGCAAATCAGCCCCAGGTGAGTTGGAGGTGCAGGTGGAGAAAATTTGGTGCTGATTGCTGGGATGCCTTCAAGGTAACTGGTGAGTATGGCACATGAAACAGACAAGACAGACAACACACACACAAAAGGAAACAAGGAGGTAAACAAAGGCGATTGGTAACTGTACAGACACTGGAAGGGTGACATACCGGATGCCGATGTGGGCAAGGTATTGTGAGCGTATGCCACCCAAGGGAGTTGAGAGGACCAATGTAGTTGATCGGCAGACACCAGACAATGTAACATGGACTCCAGCTTCTGGTTGGCACGCTTTGCCTGCACATTGGTCTGAGGGTGATACCCGGAGGAGAGACTCACGGTCGCTCCCATAGGTTGACAGAAAGCTCTCCACACCGCCGAGACGAATTGCGGAATCTTGCTTGACGAGGAGTAAGCCTCTTAGCAGTGCGTATGTACTCCAGATTTTTATGGTCTGTCCAGACAACAAATGGTTGTTCCGACTCCTCCAGCCAGTGGCGCCACTCTTCTAGTGCCGTCTTCACTGCCAGCAGTTCCTGGTTGCCCACATCATAATTACCCTCTGCAGGGGAGAGACAAACTGATAGATAGGCACACGGGTGGACCTTACCATCGGCGGGTGATCGTTGGGAAAGCACGGCTCCCACTCCAGTGTCTGACGCATCCACCTCCACAAGGAATTGAAGTGCTGGGTCCGGGTGTGCCAAGACAGGAGCAGTGGTGAAGCGCTGTTTGAGCTCCCGAAAAGCCTGGTCAGCAGTTGGGCTCCAGATGAAAGGGGTAGCAGACGAGGTAAGAGCCGTGAGAGGTGCAGCAACCTGGCTGTAGTTTCGGATAAAGCGTCTGTAAAAATTGGCAAACCCAAGGAAACTCTGCAAGCGTTTCCGGTTCTCTGGTTGGGGCCAATCCAGGACTGCAGTTATCTTGGTCTGATCCATCATCACTGCACCCTCAGCCACAACAAATCCCAGGAAGGAGGTGGAGCTGGTAAAAAAACTACACTTCTCCGCCTTGACGAACAACCTGTTTTCCAGCAGACTGATGAAGACCTGGCGGACATGTTGGACATGGGTAGTGGAATCTGGAGAAAAGATAAGGATATCATCGAGGAAAAAAAAACACAGTTGCCAATGAAATCCCTTAACGCATAATTTATATAGTTCTGGACAACCACAGGGCCATTCGTTAACCCGAAAGGCATAACCAAATACTCAAAATGACCAAGGGGTGTATTGAAACCGGTGAGCCACTCGTCTCCCTCTTTCATACGGATGAAATGGTAGGCATTGCGTAGATCGAGCTTGGTGAATAACCTGGCACCCTGGAGAGAGTCAAACACGGAATTCATCAGAGGTAAAGGATATTTATTCTTAATAGTGATGTTGTTTAACCCTCGGAAATCAATGCAGGGGCGTAATCCACCATCATTCTTACTCACAAAGAAAAAACCCGCCCGCAGAGGCGATGACGATGGATGTGACCAGCAGTGAGGGCAGATTTAATGTACTCCTCCAACACCTCCTTCTCAGGTTAGGAGATGCTGAATAACTTGGACTTTGGGAACGTGGAATTGGGTATGAGTTCAATGGAGCAGTCGTAAAGACGGTGAGGCGGCAATGTAATGGCTCGGTCTTTACTGAAAACCGTGCTGATGTCATGTTATTCCTTTGGGATGGTCGAGAGATCGACGGGTGGCTCGGACTTGACAGACGGACTAGACGGCTTGGTAGTGGCTGCCCTCAAACAGAGGGAATGACAAGGAGTACTCCACCCCATAATTTGACCTGTGACCCAATCTATGTGGGGGTTGTGCCTTATCAACCAGGTATGGCCTAACACCACAGGCATCTGAGGTGAATGAATCACCAGGAAACTGGACTCTTCAAAATGGTTACCTGATAACTGGAGCTTAATAGGTTCAGTCCACGAGGTGATATGGGCCAGTAGGCGCCCATCTATGGTCCTGGCGTCAATCTGACATTGCAAGGGAACGGTGTTAATGGTGTTAACTGCCTAACCACCTTCTTGTCAATAAAACTATAATCTGCCCCCAAATCAATCAAAGCCAAGCATGAAATAGACTGACCTTTGGTACTGATCACCACCTGGAGTGTAGGACAGGTCAGAGAAGTATGGGCGGATGTAGTTTGGCTCGCCAGGGTAACCCCTACTCCCTGTGAGCCCTCCCGTTTCCCGGTCTCAGGGAACAACTGGAAAGGAAGTGACCTGTCTCACCACAGTAAAGGCACCTCTTCTACTCCACCCGTTTTCTCCTCTCTGTCTCGGACAAACGAGAGCATCCAACCTGTATTGGCTCAGGATCGGGTTCTGGTCTAGATGAGGCAACGGTCCTGGGGGTATAAGTGGCAGCAGCATCGCCTCCTTGTGTTCGGGTTGGTGGTGGCGATCGGCTCATCCTGCCCCTCTTCTCCCTCCGTCGTTCACGTAATCTGTTGTCCACCCGCATTGAAAGAGACATCAGTTCATCCAGTGTGCTTGGCTCAGGGTAGGACACTAATTCGTTTTTCATGGACTCACACAAACCGTTGCTGAAAGCTGCTTGCTGAGCCTCCTCGTTCCAACCACATTCTGCTGCCAGAATGCGGAACGACACACTGCGACTACCCTGTCTTATGGCCAACAACCATTTGGATGCATCCTTTCCCTACAAAGGATGGTCGAAAACCTTCCTCATCCCCTCCGTTAACTGAGTGTAAGATTCAGATCCAGAATGCAGCCTCTCCCACATAACTCCGGCCCACTGAAGGGCCTCATCTCTTAATAGCCCTATAACATAGGCAATTCTTGACCTATCAGAGGCGTACGAATGAATGGCTTTTAAAAAAAATCAGACGGTTGAAAACAATCGTAATTTAAATATCACGCCCACAAATATGCACGGATTAAAGGCCTCGCCCTTAGAATATATGACATGGATAAGCGAAATCCGGCAAAGAAAAGGATTTTCTCTGAGATAAAATAAAGACGGCTCAGGTGCAGGCAAACCGCTTGGTTTTATTTGGAAGCTTAAAATCAGGCGTCGATTGTTAATGGAAAATGCGGTGTTGACTGAGGATAATGCTATAGTCATTAAAAGCGGTTAACGAGAACCTGAAGTGTATTTCAAATAAATTATTTATTTTTACTAAACATTCCACGTTGTATTTTTTAAGTCGCTTTCTTACCCAATAAAGCACTTAATATATTAGAAGCTCAGAATAAGATCCTGCCTCAATCGTAGAGCCCCCAATGGTGGCTGTTGTGGCCACCCGCTGATCTTCAATGAATGGCACCGTTCTCCAGCGCAATATCGTGGAGAACCCTGCATGCCGTAATTATGTTGCAGGCCTGTTCTGGTGTGTATAGCAGTCACCCCACCCCGCTTACCCAAGACAGAGCCACCTGCCCTTGAGCAAACCTATACATCACTCCACTGTGGTTCGTGTGCGTGTGTGCGCACTGTTGGAACAAGCACGAGCGCAGGGTCAATGCTGCAGTTTAGAAAAATAAAGAGACGCACGTCCCACCCGGCCACTGGGCTACCATATTCAGAACAAACATCCTGATCACATATGATCTAAACGTTGATTGAATTAAAGTTTTTGCGATTGATAAATGCATAATTATTCATGGATGGTGGCTGCAGACACAGTACAATCAATTGCCCAATTCGCCCCAATTGGAAACCCAGCAATCTCATAAAATTGTCTTTTAATCATAGTTTGAATATACCAGAAAGGGACTTCATAGCCGCCAAAACTGCTGGCATACTTCGACTATTGTTGGCTGTGATATACCAGACCTGTCCCTGATCTTTCGCTAAAAGGTCCCAATGTAGAGAGTGCGCATTAGGGTCCTACAGATCTGCCATCGCTTCAACTACAGGACTGCCAAAGCGCTTGTTTAAATAATATATGTATATATTATTTGATTGAAATTGTTGTTTGGCTAATTTCTGCCCTCATGTTCTAGGCAACCCCGAAGTGAAAGGGAAAAAATAAACCACTTAATAGCAATGGGATGTATATAATTAATTCGTAATTCTGAAATGTATTTTACAATATGGGGTAGTTGCGATGCAGACACATTCATCAATGATTGCTGGTTCAACAATTCACTGAACTGGGTGGTTATACCATGAACACCGCTAGTCACACTAGAGAATTTGCGTACACAAAGTCAGACCAGGCGTGAGATTTTATTGCAGCCTACGATCACATTCAAATTGATAAATCCCTTGCTTTGCGTAGGAATCGGCGTACGGCCGTCTTACGCCTGTTTTGGGTCGTACACACATTTCATAAATGAGGGCCTTTGTGTGTTCCATTATCAAGGTACAGAAAATAGGTTTAACAAACTTACTCATTTGTAAATTGTCCTTTTGCTACGTCTCTTTCCATGTGTGCTGGAAAACTTCAGTAATTCAGTGACACATATGCTGTCGTCAGTCATTTTTGGTTAAAACCTTACAAGTAAACGATCCACAATCCCATTAATTGTAGGAAATGCTTTTTTTTCAGTGGTCATGGACGGACATATTCCCACAGAAGCACTTAGGCATTTAGAATTTAACCGCGTTTCAACTGGATTGTTCTTCGGTGTACTTGGGCGCAAACATGTATGGTTGGATGTCACTCAGAATGCAAAAGCAAGTTGTAAAATTCCTCATCTGGAAATCCTTGGTTAGTAGCCATTGTTACCAGCAACTTTGTTTACGAACTGTTTCACAGAATCCAGAGAACATGCCGGGTGGGCGGGGCTATGAACAAGGAAGCCAGCATTGTAGTTCTCTACATACTGAAAAAAGCATACCACCTTGTCTGTTTAGCATTAAAACGGCTGATAGAAACGTCACAGAAAGCAAGTGTAATGGGTACCTTGGCAACGGCACCGTTGTAAACAGATGAACTCCTGTAACACAGGAGAGAAACGAGGAGACAGCGTGTCAGGTTCGAGCTCTCTGCAGTAATTTATTTAAGAATATTCTTTATCAAACACATCTCTATTATTAAGAGTCAGTTTATGTTTCAATCATTACATATTCAGTGTCTTTTTAAACATTACAATGAATTTCAGTGTCCATGTCAATACAAAATCCATGACAACATAAACTTCTAAGTACCAAATGCATGTTCACTTACTCTTCGTTCTGGTATTTTTACAGTATTTATCAAAATGAAATATATATATACACTGGTAATATACACCAACTATGTTTAGGACGCGTAGAAATTTCTATTTACAGTATCACAGTATTTATATTAATTCATTTTTTTATTAAAAATTAATAAAGTCCTCCAATTGTAACTATAACCCTGTTTTAAACTATAATCGTTGTTCTCTAAACTCATTGAGCAAAATACATTTTTAACCGATGGTGGTGAACTAACATACACTAAGATAACCAATACTTGATAACATTGCAAGCTCATAAAATATGTTTGTCTACAAATTCACATGGGAAAGTGTGTGTGTTGAGCTGACTTGCTCACTAACGTAAAATGGCGGTTAATCTGCCGGACCTTGCTCTCTCGTTACAAACAAAATCAGAAAAAGACCCTACTGAAAATTACTTCTCTAAAACAGTTCACTCATACCCAAACACTTTCCAGCATGGCTAAATTCTAGCTTTGAGGTGGTTTTGTACATTTACTTACTTGGAACACAGGAGAGAAACGAGGAGACAGCGTGTCAGGTTCGAGCTCTCTGCAGTAATGAGAAACCTACCACTCACACAGCTAAAACTTGTCACTCGACCCTGCCCCTGCTGGCCTGGAGCAACTCTACACAATTCACTTATTAAAGTAAATACAATAACGTGTTGAAATAAGAGACAATATTGTGAATAAATAAACACAAATACAACACTTTTTTGGTCATCACACAAGCTATACCTTGAAAAATCAAGGACAACCGAGGCTTTAAGGAGTAGGTTTGAAAGTCAGATCAGTATAACAGGGATGCTTATTTTTGCAACATAATAGGTTGTTAATACACTCACTTTTATCACTTTTATTTATCACTCTTTTAATTTCCTCTCATCTACACTTTCGTCTCTTCTTTTCTCCCTTGTATACACACGCGCATTAGTGATGTCCAGTTTGCGAACGTATTGTTCTTTTTAACCTGGGCCCGTATTTATCAAGCTTCTCAAAGTGCCATTTTAGTCTTAAGTGCTGAGAATTGACGAAATTTACTCCTACTCTCAAACTTAAGTGTAAAAGCAAGTTATCAAATTTCTCAAAGCTAAGAATCACTCTTACTCTCCCAGATATTTAAGACCGATCGAGAGGTCTCTCAAGTGGTTAAGAGTTGCCAGTAGG
>JACXGM010005208.1:0-23354 GCA_016801145.1 Umbra pygmaea
TGCTCAACATGGAACACAGACACTGATCGCAAATCGTCTGTTGAGCACTAACACTCTCTGGTCACTTTATGCTCTCTACATCTGATGTAGCAGAATTCAAATGCACCTTAAAAGCAATTTTCCATGCCAAATCTATAATATTTACTACTTCTACTGTTGTACATTTTCCAGACCACTGCTCAGTACATAGCATTTTATTTTATTATAAATTATTATTACTATTGTCATTATTATTTAAAAATTCTTATATTGTTGTAATTCTTGTTTATAAGCCCACTGCATAGAATCGCCGTGCCATGTCAAAAGAAATTTCTCTGCATAGGATGCTGTATGTTATTCTATGCATATGATAAATAAACAACTTTGACTTTGACTTTGACTCATCTATTGTGGAGTAGTTTCAGTTTGAGCCTGTCAAGCAGCATGCCAGAATGGTCTTGATTGTGCAATGGTAGTAGGACCCACAGTGACAAATTCCATTAGCCACCTTAGAGAGTAGCATTTTTGCTACCCCAATAAGTCACTAGAAGGTGGCAAAGCATGTCACTTTTCTGACGCAAATCAACAATTTATGGAAGTCGTTGAGACAAGTTGCGCTATGACACAACTAGGATCTAACCTCCTTGAGGCCAATCATGGCACTGACTTTGGGAATTTGGATAGGGGATTTTTTCTCCATATTTATATTTACATTTACCCTTATTAAACAGCTAATTTTATTTAGACCACATTTTAAGTTATAACAAATACCAGTGGGGGGTAACACTTTAGAGGCACCATTTATAAAGGGTCTATAAAGGGTTTATTATAACACTATTAATGGTGATATAAGCATTTGTAAATGTATTATACCCTCTGTAAGCACATTCATAAAAAAAGTCAAAAAGCAGGTCAGGTTGCCAGATATTTATTTTTTCAGTTATTTGTGTCAGTTATTATTGGTCAGTTATTAATCATGTATAAATGTAGTTACAAATGCATATAAGAATGACACTTATTTGCCTAACTTTAATGGTTGCAGTTGAACAATACAGTCATTTTTGGTTATTTCTCCACTTTAATTTTGGATGTTGTGATGCTTTTATCGTTCCATTCAACTCTTTATCTGATTATTCATATCTCCATACAGTTTGGAGTCATGGTAGATGTATATTCTGTCTTTTCATTTGGTGTCAAATCTTCTCATTCACTTGCAGTCATAAAAACACACCCACTGCGATATTTCTGCACTTTAAAATCTGAATGTGTTTATTCATTGTCACTTTTAAGCACATTTATATATGAGGTATACAACTTTATGACACCTGAAATTAGACGCTAACCTGATGTGCATATTACCATATATAATGCATTGTAAACCTAAATAACACATTAAAGGATACCTTATTTTAAATGGATGTACAAATTACCATTTATAAATGAGATATAAACCCTTTATTACACCTGAAACACACTATTTTAATTGATGTGCTAATTAAATTTATAAATGCTTTATAAAGCCTTTACAACACTTGAACGGTTAACTTATTCTAAAGTGACATGCCAATTATCAGTTATACAATATAAACATAACACATGAATGGGTACCTTATTTTAAAGTGATGTCCAAATGACCATCTGTTCATTAATAGAAATGACATCACATTTGTCTATTTTTTCTATTTGAACTTGACTCCTATGGTTTGTCACTGCACAACTGTGGCAATCAGTTTATGCATGCCTACACTACACACGACAGCAGACATTTGAACATTGACTTTCAGAGAATCAATATTTGGATAATCTGGTCCTGTATCTGTTTATGATTTCCTTACAATTTGCATCAACTTGACAGTCAGTTCAGGAGAGTTGAGTATTAAGACATTTCCACCAGTGGCGTAGGCACGGGTGTGCCAGGATGTGCTTGTGCCACCCAAAGAGGCAGCTGGCACACCCAGAAATCAGATGCATTATGCACTTGTTGTTATAGCCTTGATAAAACGTTTTTTCTAAGCTTAGGCTATTATGATCTATTTATAATATTTGTTAATTTTTAAATAAATTCTTAATTATTTTCGTTAAACAACATCCAGATCCACGTAGGCCTACACATTTAAGTGTATGCGCAAAAATGCACCTGCAGAGACAGATGACGCAGAAACGTTATCCCTACAGATCTTTCTGCAGTAGATGAACCTCCCTGCCAGCCCAAATTGCGTGCCTTCCCAGTCACCCTATTAGTCAGTGGAATTTTTTTTTATGCTCAAAGATTTCATTAATCAATTATGACAGTTGAGCGAAATATGCGGCTCTCGTAGACTTGTCCGTGCCTGGAATTGGTCCTATGGTATGCTTCTTTTAAATGTAACTTAAAGAAGTGGCTAACAGATAATCAGGACTGTCAACATTATACGTAGTAAATAAATATTGCTGCTGTTTTGTCTTTCCTGTCCTGCCTTTTTGTGCCACTTGTGCTATGCCTAAGAGGTTGTATGGCACACATTTGTTTTGTTTAGAAATATGAAACCATTTGAATATCTTAAGAATGTTTTAAAAAGTGTGCCGTCAATCGTATAAAAAAAATGTTTGTTACATTGACTGACAGGTTGGCTTGTGTGTGTATGTATGTATGTATGTGTGTGTTGATATTGACTAACTTTTCTTGTTTATATGTTGATTTAGTCTTGTATGTACTATTATAATCCTTTTATCTTTTTAGGTGTGACATTGCACGATCTGTCCAGGGACAACAAATGTATAATAGCCTTTTGGCTATTTCTGGCACATTTTGCATTTTAATATGTATTGTTAGTGTGCATTGTCCCTGTTAAATAAACCTGAAATAAATAAATAAATAAATAAATATAGTGAACACACTGCCCCTTTTACCTGAACGCGCTTGTCACTTGTTCGGGACATCCTGGGTTGATTTAACGAGTTGATAACCACCGTCATGACATCTCTTATCTAGATCGCAATTGTTAGGTTTAGTGAAGCCTTTTAAAGAAATCCAGGGCATGTTGTACTTGCTTCGTAGTATGCCTGTTTTTTGTAGAGAAATATCGATGTGGCACACCAAGTTTTTTTAGATGCACACCCACATTATATTTTCTGGCTATGCTACTCATTTCCACTGGTGGACATATTGTATAGCCATTCTCGATCAACAAGGAAGTATAAACAAGCATGCTGTAGAGCTTACCTGTTCCTGACTTACCTCATGGACTCACTACAGCCTGGTTGAAGACCTTTTGACTGATTAGTGTTTTAACCTTGTTTTTATGTTAAATGGTTCATTAAAAAGATAAGTTTATTTGGAGTTTGTAGTAGTCAAGTACTGTATGTTTGATCACATACCAACTAATGGATGTCTTCCTCTCTGCCCTTGCCTCACCTCTTCTTACACTGATCTCACCTACTTTTTTGTCTTATTCTAGCATTCCTGCTGGACCAACCTGCTACCAGCAACACATACTGTACACTCCAGTACCTCTGCAGCTGCTTTTGAGATCTCTTTAGCCTATCAAAGGTCTCCAGTGTGACTCCTCCATGACCCTGTCCTGCATGTTCATTGTCATATCACAGATACTCTTCATGACCTCCTGCATGTTTGGTTCATTGACTTGGACATGGAGCAAACTTGTAAAAGCTGAACAAAAAAAGTGACCTTGTGAACTGCACCTGTTCTGACTTAACATAATAGACTAAAGGTCTAGTGGATTGGATGTACACAATAACATTGAAAAACACAACTGATGTTGTTATATTCAGTTGCATTTATGCAGCATTGTTATGACAACATTCTTGACATTAATATATTAATTTCTTATGGCCTATGATAGTGATAATTTGTTTTTACTACTCAACTAACTTTATTATTTCCATAAAGTTATGGTTTTAATGTTATAATATGAAGGAATTTTAGGGACTTTATTAAATAAATATATACAGGTCCTTCTCAAAAAATTAGCATAGGAATATTGGGTTTTCATGCGCTGTATGCCAAAATCATCAGTATTAAAACAATAAATGACCTGAAATATTTCAGTTGGTGTGCAATGAATCTAAAATATATGAAAGTTTAATTTTTATCATTACATTATGGAAAATAATGAACTTCATCACAATATGCTAATTTTTTGAGAAGGACCTGTACACCATGAAATAAATAAATAAAAAGGGAAATATATCATTTAAATTATAAATTAAAGAATGAATACAAAACATGTAATGTATTTAATGGTGTATTTCTACATTTATTGAATGATTAATACATTTCACGATTTATTTTACAATATCATATTTCACAATTTATTTATTTCATGGTTGCAGCCAATGTGAAATCTGTCATTACTGAATCTGTCATTGAATCTTTCACTTTCACCCATCAAAGATTGGCGGGCTCTAACCTCTGATTGGTCTGACCACGGAATGAACAGCCTCCAAGCACCAAGGATCTCTGCCTTCCTGACATATCAGTAGTTCCACTCGCAAGTTTGACTACATCGTGGGCTATTTTGTCACAACATGACATACTCCATTGTCAAAGTTCTTCAGTGGTTTCAAATATAATTTCATCTATGTCCTCACTACTTTTCACCATATAAATGTTTATAGAAACCACACATGTAGAGTTTGCTAGCGCGCTAGCTAAGACAGCCACAACTGTACATACTGTAGCTAACTAGCTAGATTTGACTAACTGTTGCAGCACAACGATACACGTTCCAACAAAGCTAGCTATAGCTACAGTTTATTAGTGGCTTCTTACTAACTTTTTTTTAACAATTCCTATTGTTGAATAGTAAAGCAAGTGATTTTAATGTCAATTTCAAGACGAAAGTTAATACGATAGTCGGTTTCAATACCGGCATACTGAGGTGAAACCCTAATCACCCAGTGCACCCAAGGGGTAAGCCAGCACCTAGAAATTGAAGCTCCTATGGGAAGATTCTGAGGCTAACAAGCCATCACCTTCTGTTAGCATTCCACAGACACCCATTCTTTTTGGCATCAATTTGACAGCGAATCACTTTACATCTGAAGGGTTTAAAGACTGTCCATCCATTGTTTATTTCTAAGAAAGAAACATGCCAATGTATAAAATGCTCCATTACCTTGTATCTCACTTTATGGCCCTGTAGCAGCAGTTTTTGTAAAAATAGGCTAACGATTGTGTCATAACCATGCAACTTTCTGTCGCACAGTAGTGAAATTACATTATAGTCCAGGAGAAGCTCGCAGGCAATCGGGGGCTGTGTAGGCAATTTTTATGAAGTAACATTTATCCACGAACTACAACTAGGATATTTTAAGAAAAGTATATGTTGTTAAATATTGAAGTACACTGTAAGCTATAAATTATCATTATTGTCATGGTGGATGTTAGACCAATTAATAAACATCCACCATGACTCCTAACTGTGTGGAGATATGAATAATAAGATAAAGAGTTCAATAGAAAGGTAAAAGCATCACAAGTAAAAGTGGAGAAATTACCACAAATTACTGTATTGTTCAACTGCATCCTTTAAAATTAGGTAAAGAAATGTCATTCTTATACGCATGTATAGCTGCATTTATAAATTATTAATAACTGAAAGATGACAAAAAAATAAAATCTGGAAACCTGATCCACTTTTTGATTTATTTGATGAATGTGCTTACAGAGGCTATATAATGTATTAACAAATGCTTAAATAACCATTAATAGTGTTATTATAAACCTGTTATAGACCCTTTAAAAGTGGTACCTTATTCTAAAGTGTTACCAAAATAAGCAACAGTTGTTTGTTTGCTCAGGAATTTGATTAAGCAATACTTTGTTTACAGGTTAGTTGGCCAATAGATTGATGTTGCATTTATTTGGATGTAAAAAGTCTGGTACTGAAAATGTCTTTAATATTGATCCCTTCTTCATATCTTTGATCAAATCCTCAAAATCCTCAAAATCAATGATTTATTTCTAAGCAGAGTATTATGTTTTGTGTACTTGACACAGACAATAGTATTAGCAGTACATGTGGCAGCACCAGGAAACCAGAGTGTAATATATTTTCACCTCCAATGAGCTTAGAGCAGGAAATCGCTGGTTCTCTAGAAAGCATCGGCAAGAAGATTTGCAAGACCCCGAGGGGAAGACCCTTCCCTCGTCAACCCTTCAGCATGAGTGACAGAGAAACTGGCCACACAGAAGCTGGCAGCGCTCCACATTCATTTAAGCCTGTCCACAGGCAAACAGAGAACCGCAACACATTCTGATTACTTTATATTGACTTGTCTCTGTGCCTGGAGATGCAAACCAGTGGAGAATGGAACCACAGCTTGAATTCCAGTTGATGGGTTTTTCAAACAGTTTTTACCATGATGGCAGGCCAGCATCATAAGTGCAGTATACACAGGGTATGCCTATAATATACAATACTTATCATAACACGGCATCAAATGCTAATTTAAATGGTAAATAGCTATTATAATATTTATATGGATTTACTAACATACTGATACGAGCCCATAATCACATGAAATACTTTCTAATGGAACTATTTTGTAGAACCAAACTATGTGAAATATGAACGTATGAGAGGGTAATTTACATTCATAGGGAACAAAATTTAATAACTGAACAATGTTAAATATGAACATAGGAAGATCATGATGCAGCATGTAAGTAGCATAGATTTTGCTAGTGTGGGGATCGGGAATGGTGGACGGGGCGTATAAATTTGCAATTTTCATTACGGTGTTCGCGAGTTCAGATCCAGATGGACTGTCACGGTGTGGGTGGTTGAAAGTAGGGAGACCTAGGCAGGTAGATGGTAGATGGAAATGATGGTAGTTGCTTAATTATTTGAATTGACAATCCATAGAGACACACATGAATAGCAGGTTGCAGGGTATGCCTAGCCTGGCTGCGCCCTCCTATGTACGTCATTTTCCTTCAGCACTCCATCTGGGTTTGCGGCATATTCCCTGGTTTTCTCCGAACAATTTTTTACCGGTCCAATCAGCGAACATAGGGAGTGGCTGAGAATGTTGAGGTTGATGTCCTGCGCTAGTTTGAGTGTAGTAAGTCACGACCAAACGTTAGCGATTTGGTTATGGCAGATCCAATAATTTAAAAATTCTACAGAGTACCCGCCTTCAAGGAAGTTAACGCTTGTCAATGGAGAGTGGCCAGACTCTCTGTACAAATGAAATGTACGTACGAGAGTCTAGTAGGACCAGGCTAGGGTATGCCTGAAGCGAGTGCACAACGGATATATTTATACAGCTTTACGTGTTCTTAACAGTGGCAAGGAACACAGACAGCTAAACATATAAAGCGTACACATTAACTTCCAAACTTCAGGGACTCACTTCTCACAACTCACTTAATACAATGTAGCTCACGGACAGCCTTCCATACAACGAACAGAGTATAACAGTGACAATTAACAATGACTAGCCAACAACTCTCCCTAGTTTGGACAGCATATATATACCTAAAGCTAACTAACTAATCACTCACCAGCATAACCTAACCTAAACTCTATCTTAGCAAATGCCCAAACTAGAGAGAGGTATCACATTCCTTAAAGTAACATTTACACATGCAAAGCACTGAATATATTAATAAAAACACAAATACATAAAATAACTAATATATTTACAGTAGAGTCCACACAAATACATAATATTAACTAATATATATACAGTAGAGTCCACACAAATACATAATAATAACTAATATATATACAGTAGAGTCCACACACATACATAATAATAACTAATATATATATACAGTAGAGTCCACACAAATACATAATAATAACTAATATATACTGTAGAAGAGTCCCCCCTCCCAACACATAACATTGCAATCTGTGGTAGCCCACGCAAATTTACAGAGTTGTACATTAGCCAACTTGGCATTGATTTTGCTAACTTTCCCTTCCATTTCAACCCCATAAATTCAGATGTGCTTTTGGCAATTAACAGAGGAGCACATATGTTACCATTTTTCGTCCTTGGGAATGAGATAAGAATGAGATCATTGCATATTTGCAAGGCATTTTGTTTTCTAATTTGTATTAATATTTATCACTATTGAGTGGGACATTGACTGTTTAAGGTGGCAATACTGTACCATGTATCCTGTGTTCCTGAACACGAGAATAACAGAACAAGTACTCAAATTCAACTTATTTCCCATAAAAATTTCACAGTACATGCAAAACGATAGGCAAATAAAACAGCCAGCAACCAATCAGCATTCATTAGCAGAATGCTAGCATGTTATGGGCAACAACAACTCAAATTGTAAGAAAATGAAAGGACATAAGTACTCGTTCATTCAACTTTTGACCTATGATCCATGTTAAACTTGCAAAAACTACAATCAAATCTGAGATTTCTCAATGACAATCAGGCGAAAGAAACAAATTTAGCCATCTAGATCCATAGACTCCCATTTATTTTGCTCTCCCCTGCGATCACCCCCAGTGGAACTCTGGTGGAACTGCAACCAAATTTGGTACAATGGGGTTTAATAGGGAGTGGACAGGCTGTCCGTAGACGAACTCTGCCCTAACCTTAATCCCAACCTTTACCTTAGTAACGTCATGTCTAACCTTGCAGTTAGTAACGTCATGCCTTACCTTAACCGTTAGTATTCTCATGCCTAACCTTAACCCTAACCTTAACTGTGAATGTTGCAATATAATTTTGAACACTATGGAATGGATGGAATGTGTGGAATGTTCTCGAATGAATCCGCTAATCAAAACGTGCAGCTGCAATGCAATAGAAGTACGAATATAGCCTAATAGCTAAATGTGCAGCAGAAATGTAAAACGACCACAAATATGTTAGAAATGCTTAGATTGTTTTATCTAGTTTCCTTTTTCTTCTTTGCATGGAAGAATGCCGAGGTTTGATTGAAATATTTACAAAACTGTAAAGTGTTATTAGCACTGATAGACAGGTTCTTGGCTAGTCCACTAAGTAGACATTAAGTAGTCATTTCAATGAAGTGGTAGCCCAGTGTTACGGCAGTGGAAGCCTTTGAAAAAGGATTAAAACTGGGCTTACATTCAGCTGATTTCCTCATCGATTGAACGGTATCTGGCAATGTACTTATCACCACCCTGGGGCTTTGTAGATGTTGTGAAACGACTGGACAAAGAATGTACAAATTTGCCAATGTAAAATGTTAACATTTTATTTTCTGGCAAATTTAGTTATTGCAGTCATTATACACATTTCAGACAATGGTCATTTTTGAACAGAAACATACTAGAACCTGCTAATATTGGTCAATACGATGTTGCTATAGCATGCTCCTCTCTACCAGTTCTTGGTTATGCCCACTCAGCTTCACTAGACTACAAATAAATATTTAGCACTGCAGTGTGTGTATATACAATGAACTTTAGGGCTGTAAATGTTGCCCTGCACAGCAAATGAAGGAGGCACGGCGCTGTGCAGCATTAACATTTCATCTCGACTCGCAATACCACCTACTCCCTACCCCCAATAATTGCATATCTAACCTGTCGAGCCATATATCAATCAACGGCTATAGATTTTACTGAGCCCCGCTGCTGGTTCTTGGCCTGCCCTCTATGAATCCACCCCCTCCCAGTGCCTCACCCAGGCCTTAAATTATGGAACACATGCAGTAGACCTTCAGATGGGAGATGAAAGAACCGACATGCTCAAGGAGCATTGCGCTCTGCTCCCTGACAGTAATTGCTCCTCCAATCCTAAACATGGCAGAAGGACATTTATACCTGTGCAATTCCATTTATTAAATGGGACCAGATTTGGAAACCTAGGCTAAGATGCAAGTGGTAACTTTACATACATTAGAGCATCGTTTTTTTTCTTTTCAAAATTCACTAAGTTTACATATCTTGAATATGTAAACTTTCATTTTAGCTGAATAACAAAGCTATGTGTGTTGGTTAAATGTGAAAAATGCATTTTTCGGATGATAGTAAAAATGCCAGCAGCAACGGTTTGTTTAATTTCGATTTCACAAAAGCCCTGAGGATGGTAATCGATGAATTTCAAATGTATACATTTGGCTTATTTTAGTTTTGGTAAAGTATAAATAGAGAGATCAACATCTATTTTTCAGCATATGATACAATTGAAACAATGTCTGTATGTGCCACACAGCCTGAGGAATTTGGTATTAAATTTGGCCTATTTTTTACCCCTGTAAAATGAGGTAACACCTGACATTTGCTCAATAATTATTTTAAAACATTTGGCTCATGGTAGCACTGTCAACTAGGGATAGAAATAAACCTATCTTCAATTGTCATGTGACATATTTGCAATGAAGTCCATACATGATAAACACAGCCTGAAAAAATTTGGTCTCAGTCGGCTTGTTTATAAAGACAACATCCCTGAGTTATACAGAGAATGTTTAGGGATGAATTACTAACATTGTATATATATTCAAATTAAAAACATCTTCTCTTTTCACATTATATTAGAACATAGAAATTATCTCTCAAAGTCAGCCTGTGTTCAAACAAAACACAAAAGACATAGTAGGCTATGAAGTTCCAGTAATTGCCTACACCACCCTACTCTCAGAATTTCAATTACAAGTGTTTCACCCTCTAAAGCATCATACCTGTCCCATTGTTCCTCTAACTACAGTTTGATATACCATTTTGAAGGTCTGAATCTGTAGTTTCAAATTCCAAGCTGATGTGGTGTAGTACAGAGCGCTCGCCTGCTAGCCTTCAAGCTTATGTTGTGTATTACAGAGTGTGCTCACCTGCTAGCCTTCAAGCAGATGTGGTGTAGTACAGAGCGCTCACCTGCAAGCCTTCAAGCAGATATGGTGTAGTACAGAGCGCTCACCTGCTAGCCTTCAAGCATATGTTGTGTAGTACAGAGCGCTCACCTGCTAGCCTTCAAGCATATGTTGTGTAGTACAGAGTGCTCAGCTTTTAGCCTTCAAGCATATGTTGTGTAGTATAGAGCGGTCACCTGCTAGCCTTCAAGCATATGTTGTGTAGTATAGAGCGGTCACCTGCTAGCCTTCAAGCATATGTTGCCAAGCCGTCCGATTCTTATCATGCTGCTCGTGCATTTCAGAAACCTTTAGTCAGTACAAGCAAGGAATTAATACACATTCACTAACTACAGTATACTCTGTGACTGAACTCACAGCTACCAGATCTTTACAAAATGAGTTCCTGGAAAGCGACATGGCAAGATTCACTATTCTGAATTTTCTAATCCCTTACCCTGGGCAGTGATGTATCAATTTGCACTGGCCGGTGCTGGAGCTTTAGGGATAACCAAAAATGCTGTAACCAGGATCGAACCCAGGCCACAGTAACATCGCTGTGCGGCGAAGCAGTATGCCACGTGAAGCCCCCCACAACTCAAAAGTTATTTAAAAAAAGAGATGCTTTGTGCCCAAATGATCATGGGTAATCTTCTGTGTACTGTACATACAAAGGATGTGCATGCTTCTGTGCAGTGGTTCTGAACGCTGAAGCCGGGTAGCGAAGTTCTGTTCAACCTTGAACTCCATTTAACTGGAGTAAATTGGTCTAAAATATTCCCTGATTATAAGGAGGGATTAAAAACCAGCACTGGTCCCAAGGCCTGGAGTTGAGAACCACTTCTACTTTAGTGAATATCTGGTTGCATGTGAATGTACAATAGCATATTTTATTATATGGAGGAGATTGTGGGTATATGTGACCATACCCATCACTAACATAGCTTTCCATACATACCCAGCCAACATGAGCATTATCGTTCTATGTGTTGAGCAGAATCTGACATGCAGCCTGCGGTGGCTGGGGTGGGTTGTACTCCATCCTCTCTGCAATTGCTAAAATGGCTTCGCAGGCTGAGTCATATTGATCAAATATACCCTCCTCTCAATTTCTTGTGCATGAAAGCCACCCACACAGGGAAAACTGACTCATATAGTTATGCGCATGTAGAAGAAAACATGCACACATACCCACAAATCACATATAATAAGAATAAACACAACCGGCATACAACACACCCACAATGTAATGTATGGTATGTTCTGTTTAAATAGTTAGGTTACACACAAAGTAGCATGCACAATATATTCCATGACCTTAAATATCAGTTTGAATGTACATGTACAGACAGCAATTGACATGCAATACTTTCACTGATTTTCCCAATGGTCATTGACATGCATGACCGGGCAGGTGTTTTTATGTATCAAGAACTGTATTACAATACATTTTACAGCCTTTGGGATGTATCAATCAATATAGCTGCAGCTAACAGAAAGTTAAAAGGCATTTTACAAAAGCAGTGCTTCAAACTTAAATGGTGTACATCTTGGATACAAGTGTAATACTGCCCTAAATATAATAATAACAACTATAAAAGGTACATCTGATTTAGCAAGCTGCTCCTTGCTGTGGTTGAGCTTAAGACACAATGGCAAGAATCATGGTACAGCATATTTTATGAAACAATAACAAAGCTGAAAAAGGTCAAACCACAATAGTTGTGTGATTAACAATAAAACTGTAATTGGGGCGCATATGGCTCAGTGGGTAGGGAGTCAGACTTGTAGTCAGAAGGTTGCCAGTTCGATTCCCAACTGAGCCAAATGCCGTTGTGTCCTTGGGCAAGACACTTTACCCTAATTGCTCCCAGGTTGTTGCTGTAAATAAGAAATTGTTCTTAGTCAACTTACCTGGTTAAATAAAGGTAAAAAAAAAATACTGTTCTACTTTCATGGTTGTGAATATACACTCAATGGCCAGTATTTTGTACCCACCATTTCACAAAAATGTATCTGACAGTGAATTGAATATGAGCAGGCAGACTGAACAATAACTGTATGCCTCAATTCCAATTATACAGTAGTGGGCAAAACAAGTGACTATAAGCATAATCTGCAAGTTCCAGTATCCAGAGATGTTCCCCCAAAACCCTCTTATTGGAGTGTTAGTCAAGTCTGAAGCAATTTACCAGGAGTCAAATCACACGTATCTTAAACATAAGTGCACATTAAATACCTATATTAAAGTAATACATAGACCATTAGCAGCTGTTGAATGTTTAAAATGTTGTTATTTTTTAAACAAATAAACAGAAATAGTGTTTCTTTCAAAATATTCCACTGTCAATCAAATATCAATTTCATTAAAATATCTCAGATCCTGACATTCCAGTTACAGGTAATACAACTATAGCTACATTTATAGTTAGTAAATACACTTACTACTGATGTTGTTCTGTCCCTCATCACTGACAACTTTGACTTTGGCTTCCCAAGCAGCATTCTCTGTCTTACCCTTTCCCCTTCCTCTTAGCCCTTCCCCTTAGTTTTTTGCGTGATCATTTGAGAGTAAGGGCTATCCCAATTCTCTTTTTGATCTAGGGGTAGGGCTAAGGGGAAGGGGTGTATACCCCTTAAAACCAAACATTTTCACAAGCTTACTTGAAACCAAGGAGTACCCAGAATACACTGTCTAACCGGCAACAAGGGTGGCCAGATCATCCCATAAGTCCCATAAATGTATTTTCGGCTTGAATAATTGATTTAAAAATGACAACAGACTTTTCTTGTACTCTACACAGTCCTGTACATATATATTTGCAACCGTGTTCTTAATTGAAACATTTTTTTTAAATCGCTAATTTGCTATGCTAACGTTACATTGCTGATTTGCATAACATTCCTGCATTTTTCTGATTAGCCTTGAATGAACTCCATTATCAGCGAATTTCATTTGATATCCGTGCATAACACTACTTGCTTTGGAGACATCGATACGCGCTGTAACCGTAACCAAGTGGTGTCTCATTTTATAGGGGTATGTTTTCATCCCTAGCCCTACCCACTCAGTTTCGAGGGACAAGGTCTTGGGGGTAAAATGAAGTGGGATTCACCCTATATATTGAAATATTTTATGAATAAACTAAAGTACATTTATATTTACTTTAAATTACATTAACATACTTTGAACACAACATATACTACTATTGAATAACTTAATTATAACATAAATATGCCTACAGTCCACTTTAATACATTCATTAATAGTGTAGTGTATGGGGGTCCGCATGGCGTAGTGGGCTAAGTCACTGTATTGCACGACAGTCTACATCAAGATGGTCATGGGTTCCCGCCTGACCATGGGTTCTATGACTTTTCCTGGGCCTCCTGCAAGAGGATGTGCAAAATTGGCATTGCACTGCCTGGAATTTGGGTTAAATAATCCAGATTATCTATCCTACCATGTCGCTCTCCAGCAACTCCTTGTGTTCAGATTGGGCACCTGTAAATTCAATCGTGGAAGTATAGTCGGTGAACATAATCATCCTGTGCATTAGCTGACTAAATGCTTCTGTGTCGGGTGAAAAGTGCATAAAGAATCGGCGGCTTGGGCAACATGTGGATGGATGTGTGTGCCCCTCTTCATCACACAGTTCTAAAAAACAAAAAGGTGTATTGTGAATAATTGGTGTGACACAGATGCCTCAGTGGTTAGGGCATCAGACTTGTAGTCGAAAGGTTGCCAGTTTGATACCCGACTGACACTGAGCCAACATGTCATTGTGTCCTTGGGCAAGACACTTACCCTAATTGGCTCCCAGGGCATTGCTGTTGATAGGAAATTAGTCAACTTACCTGGTTAAATAAAGGTAGCATTAAATTATTTTTTATTTACTGTTATTTAACCAGGCAAGTTGACTAAGATCATATTATAATTTGCTTCACCCCTACTCTTAAGATAATTGCCAAAAAATCTGCCAAGGATCCCCCTACTGGCACTCCAACCCTTCCACCTGGCCCTGCATAGCTTCAGAAGCAATCTAGCAGAGAGATACAGGGCTCTATAAAACTTGCTCTCAGGGTCTGTCCTGTGGGCGATAGCAGCCAAATCTGGTCAGAATTTAAAGGAAAATTACAAGAAACACACAGGCTAACAGGTGAGCCCAAAACAGGCAAATAATTCAAAATTATAGCAGTGTGGGATTGTCATATTGGAGCTAGCACTGCAGTTAAGGTGAAAAAATGAAACTGAAATTAATCTGAGTGTCCTGTGCAGTCCTTAGACTTTAAACAAATTGAGCATGGACCATTTGCAGTGTGAATGTACCTCTGTCTAATGTCAACCTAGTGTATGATGACATTATATCAGCATGGATCAGCAAGTGGAAGCTTTCTGGCACCTTGAAGTATCATTCTGGAGTCAAATGGTTGGTTTGACTAATTACCAGATGTTCTATTTTATAAACTGCCCACTGAGTGTACAGTAGTATAAATAGACTAGCTTTTTGCACTCTCATAAGCTAATCAAGCTCAATTGTGCCCTAGAACAATTACTAAAGTGTGTAACACAAATTGACACAGAAAACAACCAGTCTTGCAAGCTTTAAATACTGTCTCTACAAAATGCATTCACAGAAATAAACGGCTTGTAAGATTTGGATTGTTTAATGGGGAAAATTGTGTTTGACTCGATTTGCTCAATGTTCAGCATTACAGTAATTTTATAACACTGTTGTAATTCTGATAACACTGAGTATTGAAAATCCTGAGCAGATATTTTCGCTACTTGGCTCTTATCAGCTGTTATCATTGGATGAGCAGTGACTGCAAACCGCTCCAGAGAAGTAAATCAGAGGAATACATGGAAATAGATTTTAATGGAAGTTTTGCTGAATGTCATTGGGGCTCCATAGCGAATGCCGTTATCATCGAACACTCCCATGTTGACCTCTTTATCGAGAACAACACAGACACTACACAACCACACACACACATACAGAATATGACACAAAATATGATTTAAAAAATCTGTCTCTCTCACAGTTACACATAAACTCAATTTCTCTCTTTCACACACTAACATAGACACTGTGACAGAGACATTCACACAATAATTCTAGGGCTATCAAACCAAATGATGCTACATGACAGAGTTGCTGTAAAGGATAATAGTCTGTTGGGTGAATTTTTGTTTTTCGTTAATTGAATTAGGAAATTCAAAAATCTCCTGATTTATTTTGATGTGCTCAAAACCACCAAACCATTGGAATTCCAGTTTTTCAACCCAAAAGAATATCAATAGAGCTTATAAATTATGTTGAAAACAATTTACATCAACAGGTCTATATTATTGCAAAAATAATGTATTTCCTGTTATGATTTGCAACCATTTGTCCATGATTTGCAACCAAGTCTCTTGTCTATAATCAATATTCAGCACATCTTTCTCCGCTAGATATGGCACATCCTCACACAGCTCTAGCACTGTAGCTAGCAAGCAGGCTAATAGTTGTTAGTAGTTGTCCTAGCTGATATTATTTCATGAAAATGACTTCCTACCCAGGTCGTGATACAATTTCAATGTTAAATTGTAATTTTAGATACTTTGACAAACATACAATCAGATTCTACTACATAGTTTTATTTACATGGCTACAAAATCACTTGGAATGCAATTGATTGTGCTTTGAGAGATCAGTGTTGATGGGTGTCAAAGTTGAAAATATTGTAACTTTGAGCACAACACTGCATTTTGGAATGATGGGCAGTTCAGACAATAGGGAATTGATATTGGGTGCATTTGGCAAAACTCCTGACATTGAAAATGAGTCAAAGTATCAGCTGCTTGATGGTGTAAACCTGGAATATGCCTTCCTTTGATAATATCGTTAACACTAAGCCACGTCAGTCATCTAATCAATTTGTTAATGAATGGAACCAAAGAACAAACTTTGTTAAATGATAATAACGGCAGATTCATTATCACAAAAGATTAGGGATGTATCGATTCACTCTACTCACAATGCAATACGATTCACGATAATGGTTTCACAATACGATTTTCACACGATTTTTTAACCAATGAGATTTTAGAAAAATTATAAATGAAAAAGTGTCCCTTTAATTATTTCTCAGTCAAAATGCTGCACATTTCTTTTTAATTTTGAAATATATTTTGTCCAATAATAAAATTAAACTAAAATAAAAAAAATCACTTCAAGGTTGTTTCAACCCAGTCTTTCTGTCTGTCTGGAGGCTGGACAATGGTACACTGAAAAAAATGATTTTGTGGTGTAGTAATATTTTTTAGCGAACGGCAACTTGGCTTTAAACATCCAAAAAGCATCATGAATCAAAATAAACTGAAGTAATCCAAGTGTCCTGCAGCTTACACATTCCTAGATGTTTTCAAAAAACATAACAAAATTGTGTTTTGGCTTTGTTTGCTCTGCTCTGCTTCCTCTGTGGTGCTGCATTCCAACAGATGGGCTGGCTGGAAGTTAGTAGTGTGTAAGTTAGTGTGCAGCGTTGGAAGGAGCACACATCGGAAGAGCAGCAGAGCAAAGAAAGCTGAAAACACAGGATTGTAATGTTTTTTACAAACATCTTGGCAAGACACTTGGATTACCTCAGACAAGCAGTATGGAGACATTTTATTGATTATTGATGTATTTTTGGATGTTTAAAGCTAAGATACCGCTCAGTGCATTTGAGTGGAAAAAACATCTCGCAAACTCACAAAAGAACACCGATGTTAACAAAACTTCACCAATCCTATTAACAAAGGTGTGAGTAAATAATAAAAACAAAATTCATCTTAGGGTGTACTATACCTTGTGGTTGTTTTGCCATGCAAACTTGCTGGAAAATGTGTCATAGAAAAAATGTTTTGTTAGATTAAACAGTTGTCCCATTTTTTTCAAGTCATTGTTTCAATAAACGCAAACCTTAAGAACAAATTTAGGCAATTTAAACTGCAGAACAGTTATGTAAAATGTTGTGTAAATGTTACTTAAATATAGTCCATGAATAAAAGTATTTAAAAATTACCTTGAAAAGCCATTGGTTTTAGGTGAGATTTTTCAGTTTGAAGCAGTCCAAGTTTAAGTAAAACTTACAAAGAAGGAGAGAGTAAAATTCAATAACGATATAAATAAACATCAGTAAATTACCTGTAAAGGTGGTGGTGTGTGGTGGAGAGAGGGAGATCAACAAGCAGGTAGATGGAATGTTTGTTGTTGTTTAATTAATGGAGGAAATCCGAATGCAGCATAACATAGACAATGACTGGATAGCCTACAACACATAATTATGGCATGTGAGGTTCTCCACAATATTGCGCTGGAGAATGGGGTACCATTCAATGAAGATCAGTGGCCACAACAGCCACCACTGTGGGCTCTACGAAGGAGACAGGATCTTATTCTGCTCTTCTAATATAGTAAGTGCTATCTTGGGTAAGAAAGCAATAAAAAATTACAATATGGAATGTTTAGTGAAAATAATTCATTTCGTTTATCGCTTTCAATGGCTGTAGCAGTAACATCAGTCAACACCGCACTTAACTGTAACAATCGATGCCTGATTTTAAGCTTTCAAATAAAACTAAGCAGTTGGCCTCCACCTAAGACCTGAGCATCTCTAATTCAATTCTAATTCTCAGAGAAATTCCATGCATATATGTGGGCGTGATATTTAAATTACGATTGATTTCAACCGTCAGATTTATCAACATCTGTGAAAATTTATTACATTTTGTCAAGTTATTACATATTGCAGTGTTATTACAGAAGGTGGTGCCATTGTGAATGATACACAAATTAGGGTGCATATCATTACACATTACAGATCATACACTTGCACAAAAAATACTATTTGTACTGCTGCAGCATTCACGTGGTAGTTCCATGATGGCCATTTTGCATTCCAAATACTCTGTAGTCTGCAGTGTTGGAGAGGTTAAGCAACTGTTTTTTTCTTAGATTAAAGGGGATCAGAAGATCAATGCTCCTGTTAATAGAGATTTTTTTTCATAACATAAACACACTCTATGGTATTTTGAAGCCACACTTGAGTTCCCATGACTGCCATCACTTCATTTATCTTCCTTTTTTTGTTCCTCTCCCTTCCGCTTTTCACTTTACCCGGAGGCTTATTTATCCTTTGGAAAGTGAGGGGCCAACAAGTTCCTGCTCAAACCTAAAAACGCTGTACACAGAAAAGCACTTCTGGGACTCTGGCTTTCCATGACCCTTCCTCCAGGTAAGGGGTCAACTGCGGGAACCTCGCAGGTACCAGAAGAGTGGTTGTGAGTTGTGAATAATTCCATCCTGGGGGAGGTCACTACATTGTTAACGGCACTGGGTCTATGATTAAAAATACATCTGGCAGGCAGCGAAATTCAATGTTTCGGTCCCTGTGGAATTTCCTTTTTATCGCTCTGCTATGTCTGCGCAGAATCCTGATTGCTTCAATGAGACTTTGTTTTCATTCGGCTTGAGTTCTGCCAGTTTGACGGAAATAGATGATTGATGGACACTATGGGAATCCATTCCCCTGACAGATGTGGTGCTTAAAGTCATGGAATTATGGAGAGCCAGCATCTCCTGATCACTGGCAATATATGGTAAACAGAAAAAATGTAATTCCACAACTCCATAGCAAAGAGCCACTATTTATTTGTGCACATGTGACCAATTGTATTTTTTTTTTTTTTAAATGTTTTTTTTTAAAATGTGAAATGGACTCTCACACACCATCTTTTTAATGGCAACGTTTCGGTCAAATGACCTTCATCAGGCCTGATGAAGGTCATTTGACCAATGTGTGCGAGAGTCTCTTTCACAATTTCAAGTTCTACTCTTGTCTTTTACGCACCTGTCCTAACTCTTTTGCCAGGTGTGCGATTTTTTGATTTTCTATATAGCAATTGTTTTGACCTTTTAGCAAATTGCTACTTTTTTGCAGGAGTGAATCAACTTGCTTTAGTGAAAATGCATTTATTTTCTGAATTTTTATGACAAATTTCATGTGGTTATGTACTACAACAACATGGATTTGCCGTACTGTAATGTTAAACAAATTGATCTACAGTGAGCCATAATTCATTGGACAGTGACAATAAAACCCCATCTGGTCCTGTACTTTAGCACGTGAAGTGGAGACTGTGATGAACCGTTTAGAAATGACAGCACCTTTGTATGTGGTCTCTTCATTTCTGGGCACCAAAAAACATTGGACAGTTAAACAGAATGTAGAATAAACTAATTATTGTTCATATTTGGTTGCATATCCTTTGCATGCATTGACTGTCAGCAATGCATTGGCATCAGACGCTGGGTATCTTCCCTGAAGATGCTCTGCCAGACCCGTACTGCAGACATCTTCAGTTCCTGCTTGCTTCGGGGACTTATTGCCTTCAGTCCCCTCTTCTCCACAGTATTTCTCTCTTTCAAAAACCTTGGGCATGCCCAAGTCAAAAGTTTAGTTGTAAAAAAATCAACTAGCAGACTCAATTAATTCAAGTAAAATTTTTAGGAATGTGTTTGGGTGGGATTCTGAAGAACAGAGATTAGAAACCTGGTCAGTTTGATGTTACCCATATAGGTGACCTCAAAACACACCATGCTGAGAGAAAACAAGATCTCACGTAGACATTAGGGAGAGGGTAGTAAAAGCACATCCATCTTGGGAATTCTATAAATCCATCACAAAAATAGGTCATCGGTCATTTACAAATGGAGAACATTTACGATGCCAAGGATTTACCATGAAGGAAATTAGATCTCAATGCCCTTCGAAAACATCTCTAGCCTCTGATGTCACAAAAAGAACAAAACTGCTCATCTTAACTTTGCTAGAGACCACATGAAAAAATTCTAATGATTGGTGAAAGTCCAACACTGCCTACAGTACCATCAAAATAACCTTATGCCAACAGATAACCATGGTAGTAGGATTGTCAGGATTTGGGCTTTTACTTTTCCACTGGGACATGAATGAAGCGCGTCATGAACTCTGAGGTATATGGAGGACCAAGTCTGACAAAATAAGAAATAAATATATAAATAAATAAATGCTCAAAAAATAATTAAGCATACAATTAATTGCACAATAAATACAGTAAATAAATAAATCTAGGCAGTAATTAAATTATACAATGAAACATTAATGTATATATCTCTGATAATTAGCTTCTTTATTTATTCACCTTTGTAATAATTACCTTATTTATTCATTGTCTGTTATAATTTTCAACTTTATTTACTTATGACTTATTTTTTAAATGTATGTATTTATGTGTATATTATAATATTTTTGTCTGTTTTATTCTTCCTTTGTATTTTTTTACCCTATTTATTTCTTCAACGGTATTTATTTCTACCTGTCATATTTAAATTTTTGTATGCATTTCTGCCTCATTATGCAAATGAGAAGGGGCTGTGTCTTAGGGGGAAATCGTATTCCCATTGGTTGGTTAGCATTATATTGCATTGGTCTAATCTTCATGGCTTTTCCCCACCAAAAAGCATTGTTTAGCAATTGCGAACTCGGCAGACAGACGTTCAGTTTCCGACCTCTTAATGGAGGAATTAGAAGGCTATGTGTGTGATTAACATTGCGACCGTGTTGAGAAGATGGGCCAGCCTCATCAGGAGCGATCAGAATAAAGTTATAACGACCTCTCTTCCTAGATGCTTCCATACTAATAAAAATGAATCGATACGAACAAACTAGTTTTTGTCACTGTAGAGGCTACTACGAACCAAACACAATGTTGTGCATTCAAGTTTTTATGCTTTGAGCGGGCTAGAATTCAGACTCGAAATGAGGTGGTGCCAGTGCTGACTGTTTCGGTGTCGCGGTAGCGCTGCAAAACGCAAAGTGATTCATTCAGAGAATGAACCAGTTGCTGCTTCGGACGTAATATGTCAGGTGATTTTTCCGTACCAAAGCAACATTCGGAGCAGTGGTTCAAATGGAATTGTAGTTATTGGTTTGAAGCACGTCTCGAAACTTCAGTGTCAAACTGCCATCATCACTACCTATGACCTCATCGGCCGGTAGCATGTAGTTTCAAACGATGCAATATACTGCTAACCAACCAATAGGCAGAAGTTTTCCCCTTAAGACACAGCCCCTTCTCATTTGCATAATGAGGCAGAAATGCATACAGAAATTTAAATATGACAGGTAGAAATAAATAGCGTTGAATAAATAAATAGGGTAAAAAAATACAAAGGAAGAATAAAACAGACAAAATTTTATAATATACACATAAATACATACATTTAAAAAATAAGTCATGAATAAATAAAGTTGAAAATTAGAACGGACAATAAATAAATAAGGTAATTATTACAAAGGTGAATAAATAAAGAAGCCAATTAAAAGAGATATATACATTAATGTCTCATTATATAATTTCTTTACTGCCTAGATTTATTTATTTACTGTATTTATTGTGCAATTAATTGTATGCTTATTTACTTTTTGAGCATATATTTATTTCTTATTATCTTTATTATCTTATTATCCTCCCTAGAGGTATACCAGGACATTCTTGAAAACAAAGTAAGACCATCATTCAAGGAGCTAAATCTGAGCTGAAAGTGGCTCTTCCAAGAAGACAATGACCCAAAGCATTCAAGCAAATCTACAAAAAATTTCCTGACCTTGCAATCAAGATACTGGGGCAGGACCTGAAGCGGGCAATCCATGCCAGACCTCACTCACTTGGCTGAGTAATGTAGGGAGGATTGGGCAAAATATTCCTCAAAACAGACATCAGAGACTGATTAATGGCTGTAGCAGACATTCATTCAAAGTTATCACTGCTAATGGAGGCACCACAAGCTATTGAATGAAGGGATTCACATTTTTTTGCAAGTTTTGCACACATATTTTAGGTTTTGTTGATTATTACTTTTATTAAATAAACAAACAAATTTATTTTTTATCAGTACATTAATTTGGATTTGATCAGGAATTGGGATTTAGATAAGGATAGTTTCTTTTTATATTTTATACAAAAACGTGTTATCCTTGAAAGGTTCACAAATGTTAACTCTACATATACATATCTGGCAATGAGTAAACTGTTGTTAATGTGTATTCATATGCCTCATGTTGTAGTGGCCATAAGAATTTTCATACTCATTGTAAGGGATATTTCAATTTTTAGCATGTTTGACCTGATGTTCTACTTATTTTTATTGTACAAAATTCATCAAGACAGGTGTTTTGGTAAAAGATCTTTGAACAAAACTATTGGTGGAATAGAAAATGCCACTTCCTTCACACACTGCTTTTAGTCTGGAATTAATCAATTTCTTGGAAACTGTAATTTGATTGTTTATCAGGTTTGTCGGCACTTGGATGAAAACCTATAGTGTTGATAATATAGTGGGTCATTTAATGTGTGCATTTGCACTTGGCTTCACCATGAACATGTGATGTAATAACTTACTATTGGTCTACATAGATTGAGAATTGAATTTCCCCTATAAATGCTTGTGTAGATCTATTCTTAGCACACTAAGACCATATTAAATATTTCATGTTCGTGATTACT
>JACXGM010005208.1:23454-35760 GCA_016801145.1 Umbra pygmaea
CCCTCTCCTAGCAAACAGAGATAAACCAGTCTACTGATGGCCCTCTCCTACCTAACAGAGATAAACCAGTCTACTGATGGCCCTCTCCCAGCAAACAGAGATAAACCAATCTACTGATGGCCCTCTCCTAGCAAACAGAGATAAACCAGTCTACTGATGGCCCTCTCCTAGCAAACAGAGATAAACCAGTCTACTGATGGCCCTCTCCTAGCGAAAAGGCCATTGCCGATTCAGTCCTGGCCTGAAGAAATGTCATGGGCAGATTGAGATCGCTTTTGGTCTCTGTGAAGTGTTATAGATCGCTTCCGAAAGGGTCAGGTCACTGTCCTTAAGTACAAGGTGATTTTAATAACCCAGGTTTAAAGTCTCTGATATCTTCTATCCACTCATGATGGCCCTAGCAGGAGAGGACACGAGCAGAACTCAGGGAGTTGATGTTATGTAACTGCTCAAACATGTCACCAACAGTCATGCATAGTTGATGGTCGTGAATGCCTGTTTGCTGACATCCAAATACAATATTCAGAGGTGGCTGTTCCCATTCTTACAATCACTGATTAATGAAGCTGACATGCTTTAAGCAATGTTATGCCGGAGTTGGCAAGGACAGAGGGAAAGCGGCTATGCTCTTTCTCTGTCTACCATCCATCATAACCATGATGACTGTGCAGTGTCTGGCAACCTGAGGGCACCTGCCTCACCTCCACAGATGTTCATGATGTATGGATGGATGACATTGGCATCAGGGTGATTGGTGATTTGAGTGAATATTAATTGTTGACTGGAGCGTAAATTGAGACTAGATCGAGCAACAAGAGTGATCTGGCAAAAAGGCTGCAGGGAGGATGGTTAGCGAAGATAAATAGCATCAATAGCACCAGCATCAGTGGTGGACCATCAAGTGTGTGTGCCAAAGCATGCAGAGATTGGGGGCCAGAACTGTAATGAGTTGTACAGTCATTGATCTAGTTTGCATGACAATGCATCCCAGTCACGGTTGTCACTTTTTACTCATGATTTATTTTACCCCCAACATCAAGTTCACTAATTGCATTGATAACAATACATGTATTTGGTTAACATTCAGAATCTCACTGAACAGTTTAAATGTTACATTTATATACTGTTTATGTACTTGCAAGGAGTTTTTTGGCATATGCAGAATCTTTCCAATGATTATGTTTCTATTTGCATGCCCTTTTCCAGCCATCACCACTTAGCAGACCTCTGTCCAGGTCCAGACCCCAAGTTGGTTCTCTCAGGACCACAGCACATTTCTCATGAATTAATAATATTGATGGAGCTTCTCGTTTTTTAGACAGGCACACTTTAGCCATCTCAGAGCAGATGCAAGGGTCTCTGTGTGTAGTTCACATGACGTAGCCAGTCAAAGCAATTGTGTACAGTGCAATTAGAAACACTGCTGTACATTTACTTATGATTAGCTTACTTTTACAACGTGTCTGGATGGATAAAGAAAACTACTGAGTTGTGGTTATTTTACCTAATTTCAATTCCTACTTTATTACAGAAACATTCTTTCATGGTGTGATCTGTAATAAGGCCACGTAGCATGTATGAGCATCCCATTTCTAATTAGCATGTTCAACAAAAACAAAAAAATGACGAAAAGTAATAAAGATAGAAATGGTAGTGCTCATAAAAGAAAAAAGGAGATGGCTCAGATGCCAAAATTAGACTGCACAAGGCTTGTCGAATGGCCATGGAATAAGTATTATGGGCTGATTTTACTGACACAGATGGCCGTTGTGCCAGTTCTATCACTGTTTCTCCATGTCCTGTGATAATACTGAACATGTGTGTTTTGGAGTATGGGCTACATGGTTGAGAATTTGTGTGGAAAAGGGCCACACATTATTCTTCTCAGATGGGCCTGATCTAGGTACACTTGTGCTGCAGGTTTAATTTTGTTATCTAATTCCCCACTTATCTTCTCAAAAGGGCAATTTGTTTGTTTTGTGGCACTATTATGCCAGATTTACGAACCACTTTTTGCACAGTAATTATGAAAACAAATCATGTATTATCATAACTACACTTCCTAAATGCTTAATCAATTTATCACATGAAATAGCAAAAGGTCCAGAAGAAAAGCAATAAGAGTAAGAGCATTGAAAGTTTTAAACATATTTTATATAAAAACACTGATAAATTGATATATCTGAACACTAATAAAGCTGCCAAATTTGTTTCTGTGTGTCAGTTTATGTTATTTTGTGTTTTAAGCTTGAGTAACTGACATGAACGAGGGGGAGGGGGTAATGCCAGCCTGTGAGCAATTAATGAAATGGACATCTAAAAAAAACATTATATCTTGGAAAAGCTAATTTTTTCTGTAATTTAATTCAAAAAGGGACAACATATATTCTAGATTTACTACACACAAAGGGACATGTGTCAAGCCTTTTTTGTTTCTTATTATGGCGTATGGCTCATGGAGATAAAAATACATTATCTCAAAATATTAGAATAAAGAATTTATACTACAGAAATGTCGACCTGAGAAGTTTCCTGAGCTTTACATCTTTCAGTCTGGTTCAGTACACACAACTTCAATCCTGGGGAAGACTGCTGACTTGACAGTAGTCCTGAAGACACTAATTGATACCCTCCACAGGGAGGATAAGCCACAGAAGTTCATTGCTGAAAGGGCTGGCTGTTTGCAGTGTGCTGTATCAAAGCATATTCATTTTGACTGGAAGGGAAAAGTGTGGTAGGAAAAGGTCCACAAGCAACAGGGATGGCCGCAGTCTTGAGAGGATTGTCAGGCAAAGCCGATTTAAGAACTTGGGGAGCTACACAAGGGGTGGATAGAGACTGGAGTTAGTGCAGCAAGAGCCAACACTCACAGACGTGCCCAGGAAATGGGCTACAAGTGTCGATTTCCTAGTGTAAATCCATTCCTGAACCAGAGACATTGTCAGAAACATCTTACCTGGGCTAAGAAGAAAAATAACTGGACCGTTGCTCAGTGGTCCAAAGTCCTCTTTTCAGATTACGGTAAATTTTGGTCCCAAGGACCCAGAGTCTGGAGGAGGAGTGAAGAGGCACGGAATCCAAGTTTCTTGAAGTTCAGTGTGAAGTTTCCACAGTCAGTGATGATTTGGGGTCCCATGTCATCTGCTGGTTTTGGTACACTGTGTTTCATCAAGTCCAGAGTCAATGCAGCCAGCTGCCAGGAAATTTGAGCACTTCATGCTCCCATCTGCTGAAAAGCCTCTGCTGATTTCCTTGTCCAGCAGTACTTGGCACCTGCCCACAAGGCCAAAATGGTATTACTGTACACTGCTTGATTGGCCAGCCAACTCACCTAACCTGAAACCAATTTTTTTCATTGTAACCCTCTAATCTGGGACTTATTAAGTTCTGCTACACCAGATGTATGCAATTAATGATAAGGTAGAACAGAAAACCAGCAGGATCCGGCCCTCATAGGGTAGGATTTGAATAGCCCTGATCTATGGGGTATTGTCAAGAGGGAAATGAGAGACACCAGACCCAATAATACAGATGAGCAGATTGTCACAGCAACATTTTCACAGCTAAATTCAGAGGAGGCGTTCAATTAAATTCCTGATCTTTATTTGTTCAGTTTAAATCTCCAATCGACTCGTTTGAAAGATTGACTTGATACAAAAAAAAAGTTTGTAGTTTCAAAAAGTAGTAGTGTAGTACTACGATGCATGCGACGGAGCATTGTCCTGCCTAAAAATCATGGCCTTCTTGAAAGAGGGTATTTTCCTGTACCATTGCTTGAGGAAAGACTGGCAGTTTAGGAGTTGAGTTTGATTCCATCTTCAACCCGAAAACATCCAACTAGCTCATCTCCAATAATACCAGCCCATACCAGTACCCCACCTCTACCTTGCTGGCATCTGAGTCGAAGTGGAGCTCTGTGCCCATTACTGATCCAGCCACAGGCCCATCCATCTGATGAGTCACTCTCATCTCATCAGTCCATAAAACCTTTGATAAATCTGTCTTCAGATACTTATTGGCCCAGTTTTGATGTTTCAACTTATGTATCTTGATCAGTAGTGGTCAGGTTTCAGCCTACCTTACCTTGGCCATGTCTCTGAGCACTGAACACCTTGTACTTCTGGGCACTACAGGTAGGAGGCAGTTCTGGAAAATGACAGCACTGGAGGAGAATGTCTTCCTGGCAGATTCACATTTGAGTCTTTTTTTTATTTTTATTTTTTATGGGAAGGATCAGCTTAAGTATTCAACATAAATATTGTCTTTGTTCTAAAATATGCATCATTTCCTATCCCAATTTTTTTTATTATTGCTGTCTATATTTTCCCCCCATCCTAACCTTTACCTCACCAATAGTTGAGACCAATTACATTTGACATTTTAACATTTAGCTCTAGCTTATACAGTTTATATGTTCCTTAATAATTATTTATTTATTTGATCAACTCTTTATTTAAGTTCAATATTGTCCATCTAGCTCTTAGCCACAGCCATATTGGTTTTCTATTTGCCATGTGTATTTCCACTGTACTGTGATGCTTCACATAATTATGAAACCTTTCTATTGTCAATGACTCCACTAATTTGTAATTAAAGATAAATATTTTTGCTAAAATAATTATCATATTATTAATTGTCTGACTATTACATTTTAAGTCTCCAAGTATTGGTATTTGTAACGTTAATTCAAGATAAATATTGCATTTATTCATCCATTTTTGTACCTGTGACCAAAAGCATGCTACATATGGACAGTACCAAAAAAGATTATCTATAGATTCGGCCTCCTCAGTGCAAAATCTGCAGAGTTGGGAAGATTGAATTCCCCACTTGTATAGGATTCTATTTGACAGTATTTTATATAATAATTTGAATTGAAATATTCTAATTTTTGAGTCTGGTGTTGTTTTGTGTATTAATTCAAAAGCGCTATGCCACGGGATTGGAACATCAAAAATGTCTTCCCATCTATTTTGTAATTTATATGGAACAGCAACCAATTTTTTGTTGTTAGATGGAATTGGTATATTTCTTTGTTTATCCGTATTTTCTTCATCCATGTTATATCTTTGATACATGGTTGACAGACAACATCAGACTTTTTCCCCTCTTGTACTTTCTTCTTCCAGGTATATGGTATTGCTGCAGTTAGTTGATTGTATTTTTGTAGGGAGCAAACATTTCCATATGTTTTTGTTAACTGTATGTAAGGCATCACTCCACCGGCTTCATTTATAATGTCATTTATAAACATTATTCCTTTTCCAAACATCTTGTCAAAGTATACAGGCTTTTTATCAACTAGTATCTGAGAATTTAGCCACAATAATTGTTGTAAAATTGCTCCCTATTTTCACGTGGATAAAATTGAAATTGCAACCAACTTTTCATGGCTTGTTTGAAAAATATCGACATCTTAGAAATGATTTCCTTTTCCAATATCTGAAAATTGTCAGTTGTAATTTGTAGAAATGGAAAGAGATCCTTACTGAACAATGGGTGAAATACTCTTATTAGCTTACTAGAGAACCAATTAGGATTTCGGTAAACCTTTTGTATAACCAATGCTTTTAATGAAAGGTCCAAAGCTTTAATGTTCAATAGATTTTGACCTCCGTGTTCATATTCATTATACAAGTATGCCCTTTGAATTTTGTCTGGCTTACCATTCCATAAAAAGTTAAATATCTTTTGTTCATATAGTTAAAAAAACATGTCATTGGGAGTAGGCAAAACCATAAGCATATAGGTAAACTGTGATATAAATAGAGAGTTGATTAAGGTGATTTTTCCACAAATAGTTAGGTGCTGTCCTTTCCAGGGTAGCAGTATTTTATCTATTTTATCTAGTTTTGTTAAATAATTATCTTGAATACAACTCGATCTTTCATATGGTATATGTGTACCCAGTATATCCACATCCCCGTCAGCCCACTTTATTGGTAATCTACACTGCAATGTAAAATGATGTAGATTGTCCTGCAATGCAGTGACTTAGCCCACTACGTCATGCAGACCCCCATCTTTTCTCTTTTTATGAACAAGTATCATTATCTCTTAATTAGCAGATCCTTTGGCACTCACTTTGATGATTAATTTTTTACTTCAAATCAACCAGATTTTTAAGGCCGGCAGTTTGAGGCCGGCAGTTTGCCCTATCCCCACTGGGCCAAATACTTAGGCTTAATGTAGATTATTATAACAGCAGAGAAAGTATTTGACCCAACATAGACATCTAGTTGTATGGAGAGAATGTATTCTTTTCAGGAAATGTAAAAAACACACTAACAATTCATTTTGGTGAAAAGTATTTTTTTTAAAGTAATGAATTCATCAACATGTAAACTTTTATTTTTTATTAAAAAAATATATATTCTGTAAACAAATGAAATTAGTTAAATAAAAATTGCTTGTTATAACAAAATAAATTGAAGTCCCCGCCCATAAATCTTCCTGATTGGTTGCTTTCTCGTGTTATTTTGTTTATATTCACTCGTGCGGTGACCAGCTGGGCATTCGAAACACAACAGCATGGAAAACTTCAGAGAAGTTGCTTTCCCGCTCAACCACATCACTGGTCTTAATGTATAGAGTGTTATGAACACATATCGGTGGTAAAAAGTTATTTTGGATTACTATTTACACAATGGCAAAAGTGTTTTGCCACTATCTGAATCAGAATCAGAGGAAGAACTCAATGATTTGGATAACGTTAAGGAAGGAATGGAAGGAGACGCTACTGACTCTAATCTGGACAGTGATTTTGAAGAAATTAAGTCTGTTGTTGTAACACAAGAAGTCAAATTTTTAAATCTGTCGGGTGTCCAGTTGAAGCAAACTATAACAAGCAGATGGAGAAAATCATGAACTTTGACTGCAAGTCTGGGGAGAGTCGATAGAAGAACCAGGAAGTTGCATCTTGTCTATCAAAACACTTCTTTCCGGAATATATCTACACATTAAGGGCAAACATGGCATCTTTGACAGAGAAAAAAAGACCTGATGATCCTGATGGTGGTATATACTGTTTCTATAAGCATGAGCAAGATTATAAAACACCACCATGTGAGTGTTCATACAAAACATAAACAACAGAGAACTACATACATGTTACATGGAGTATCAGTGTGTAGGAAGTCCTTCATTCATATCTTTGGGTAAGTGTTATTGTCTAATTCATGTTGTTTCAGATAGCTTGTGTTATGTTTTGAAGTACTTTAAGGATTTAGAATATTGAGGAGTTTAAATGTTATCTAAAATTATTACTGTCGATTCATTGCTAGCTAGCCTTTAACTAGCATAGCTAGGTAGCATAAAATGCTAGCATAACCAGTTAGCTACAGTTCAAAACAAATACGTTTTGAAGTAGCTACCTAAAATGAGCTGTTTAGAACGTTTTATAAACAACGTATTTAAACAAACTCTAAGTTGCCTGTTTAATGCATGTTTTATTGTTGCACAAATCCAAAATCTCTTACGAAAAAGAAGTTTATTCAAGTGTACTAAGATGGAGACATTGACCATCTTGAACAATTTAGGAGAAGTTATGATGTAAATTAAGATTGTGGTGATAAATGTAGCATAGTCATCAAACAACTCTCAAGCTGCCAAGAAATTTGATGTTACAGAATATAATGTTCTAAGATGGCAAACCCAAAAAGAGACTGCGAACAGTCAGAGAAAAGCTTGCTGTGGTCCTCATAGTAGCCACTTCCAAGAGATATTTAAATCTGACAATTTTCTATATTGATAACATGACTTTATTTTAAATGATTTATGTTAAAACAACATTTATTATTTTGAAATAAAATTACTTTATTTACAAAAACAATATTTGGTCTTGAAAGCTACAACCGCCAAATGTCAACGCCATCTGGCATTTGAGTTTGTCATTAAAATAAATCTGTGATTTTGAAAGCTACACCCTCTTCCTTCCTTGACTTTTCCTAAATATGTGTATTTTACATTATTCTGTTGCCCAATTTAAAACATCTCAAACAGAAAGCTATTTATCAATGATTTCCATGTTTTTTACCCCTAATTCCTACTAAAACCGCAAAAATCAGACGCCTCCTAACATTGGTACCCAGCTAATTATCTGGTACCCAGGCGCGCTAAGCACGTCTCACTGAATGAATGCTCTTAATGGCTGAATGGCCAATAACCTTAGACAAAAGATCTTTAGCCCTGGCTGAGAATTAACTAAATAATGTGTATCAAGTCCTAACATACTTTTTTCTTTGCAATATAATGTAATAAATAAAGTGACTATCATGTGTTTTAGAATTGTTGCTGATTATTTTTTACCTATGACACTCTGCATCTCATAATTCAACATTTAGCCTACGCTATATTCATGTTGTAGCAAAATAAGTAATTCAATAATATTTGTGATTTAAAATACAAAGAAATAATATCAAATAACACATATGCTTTGTAGAACAATTGAACATTTGATCTGTATATATTTAGTCTATGGAGAGCTCTGTGCTTGTAATACATTTTCATCAAAAAAAAAACGTATTTATTGTTTACTTATGCTTTCATAATCCTGAAGTTTTAAAATCACAATTGGGCAAATGTCGCCGCGTTTACTCATGTAATTCTACATTAAATTACACTAACTAACAAAATAAGTAATCAAATAACATTTGGGATTGAATTTATAAGTACATTTTATAAATGGTTACATTTTATATCAGAGAGAGGGAGAATTAGATGTTTCTTCAATCGAGCCTCGTTTTTTACAACATGACTGTTCATATTTTTATAGATCTATTCACCTACACTTCATTATGTAATTTTTTTCACAGAGTTTCACAGAGACATTTAGATTTTATCATGTGTTTCCGAATTTTCTCTGATTATTTTACAACTGCAACCATGATCTCTGCTTCTCATGTAATTAAACATTTAGACTATATTACAGCTAACATATTTTTGTAAGAGGGTGTGGAGGAGCGGCTACAAAAGAGCACGGGCTCAAGCCCCACGAGATACACCATGTGATCATTTTCATTTCAATATGTATGAACAGGGTGATAATGACTAATAATGTCAATGGCGAAGCCCCGTTGCAAGAAAACAAGAATGGAGCCAAAAGTCAATCCTGCTGCCACTGGGAAACAGGAGTCCGGGAGGGATGGCATGATTTGGGTAAACATGACTGCGTATTGTTTATTTAAAATACCTTTAATGCACAAAAAATCATCTCTTGTCTTTGCCTCAATCATAACAGAAAATACGGCCATATGCATGAGACAGATTTAATAACTTTGTGTTTTTAAGTCGGCCTACTGTATGGAATCACGGAAATCCTCATGGATATCCTATTTAGGATAGTAAATAGTTCAACAAAATATGTGTGAAATAAGGTGATTGTATTCTCCTAAATTTCATGTGAGCTATATTAACGTCAAGGTTTCTCCCATGCTTACAGTATTTACTGTATTTTCCTTTCCTCTTTTGCTCTATACACTAATCTAAACTGCCTATTGTATATTTAAAATACCTTTTCATGTATAAGAAATCATCTCTTTTCTTTGCCTCGATTATAAAAAAATATGGCCTTAGAGCACTCTTAAAGCACACCTCTCTCCAGTCCTCTGAGATATTTATTTGCAAGTCATTTGTCCATTGAGTTCTTATGCTCAGTAGAGTCTTTATGGTTTTTCACCAGAATGTTATAGAGTAAGGATATCTGACCCTTGCCAGTACAATTATTCACTGCTAGGTTTTCTAACATGGACAAGTAGGGTTGTATATAGGAATGTGTCTGTGCATGAACAAAACTCCTTAACTGTAAATATTTAAACATGTGTGTATATCATATTCAGTGTATAAATAAGTGTCAAGTCGCTGGCCTTTAGTGCAGATACTTTCAATTTGCACCCATGGTAAGTTTCAGGCGGAAACCAGTACATTGCAGCTGTAATTTGAGCAGCCCAAAAGTACCATTGTAAATTGGGTAATTCTAACCCTAAAGAAGAAACAGGTAAAGAAGAAAGTCTCAACCTTGACCTCCTGTTATTCCAAATAAACTTAGTAAATAGTTGCTTCATTTTGGAGTAGAACTATGGCGGCGGGGGTAAAGGGATGGATTGAAATAGGAATAAAAACATAGTTACAGGATACAAAATATTTAATGGTTGGGGCAGTAGCGTAGCCACAAAAAATAATGTGGGTGTGCATCTAAAAAACATGGTGTGCAACATCGATCTTTCTCTACAAAACAGAGGCCTAAACTATGAAGCTATGTTCAAAGTCAAAAGTTGTTTATTTGTCATATACATCGGATAACATCACATCATCCTATGCAGAGAGATTCTTTTGACAAGGCTCGACACATCTACACAGAGGGCTTAAAAAGGTTATATACAATATAAATAATTTTTAAAACGATAATAAAAATAATAACAAAATACACTATGTACTGAGCAGTGGTCCGGAGAGTGTACGACAGCAGAAGTAATAAATATTATAAAATATGGCATGGAAAATTACTTTTTTAAGGTGCATTGAATTCTGCTACATCAGATGTAGAGTGGATAAAGTGACCAGAGAATGTCAGGGCTCAAGAAATGATTTGTGATTTGTGATCAATGTTCCATGTTTAGCAGCCGAATGGCCTGTTGGAAGAAACTGTTTTTTAATTTGGTAGTCCGTGCCTTCATGCTCCGGTAACGTCTACCAGATGGCAGCAGTGAGAAAAGGTCACGGCCTGGATGGCTGTGGTCTCTTAGAATGTTCTCTGTTTTCCTCAGGCATCGCTTGTGGTAGATGCCTTGCACGGAGGGGAGACAGCAGCCTATGATGTGCTCCACTGACTTCACCACCCTCTGAAGGGCCTTACGATCAGGAGCAGCTGCCGTACCATGCTGTAATGCAACCTAAAAGGATGCTTTCAATGGTGCACCTGTATAAGTTTATTAAAATCCTGGCAGACATGCCAAACTTCTTGAGTCTCCTCAGGAAGTATAGGCGCTTTTGGGCAGTTTTTGTTGCCGAGCTTGTCTGACGGGACCATGTGAGGTCGTCACTGATGAACACACAGAGGAACTTGAACTCTGGAACTCTCTCGACTTCAGCTCCATCGATGTGTATGGGGGCAAGACCCTCCCTCTGCCGTTTCCTAAAGTCCACTATCATCTCCTTGGTCTTGCTGACGTTGAGAGAGAGGTTGTTGCTCTGGCACCAGGTAGCCAAGGTATTTTGTAATAACTCTCTGTAAGCGGTTTCATCATTGTCGGAAATGAGACCTAGGATGGTTGTGTCGTCAGCAAACTTTATGATGATGTTAGAACTGCGTGTGGCCACACAATCATATGTGAGCAGGGCGTACAAGAGGGGACTGAGTACGCAGCCCTGTGGGGCTCCGGTGCTCAAGGGTCAGTGCGGAGGAGGTGAGGTTGCCCATTCTCACCATCTGGGGTCTGCTCGTTAGGAAGTCCAGGATCCAGTTGCACAGGGAGGTTAAAACCCAGGGTCCTGAGCTTAGCAGGAACAATAGTGTTGAATGCTGAGCTGTAGTCCACAAATAGCATCCTCACGTATGTGTTCCCGTTTTCCAGATCGGAGAGGGCAGTGTGTGCCGTTAGTGCGATGGCATCGTCTGTGGATCTGTTGGGGCGGTATACAAATCGTAGGGGGTCCAAGGTGTCCGGAAGGGCAGCGCCGATGTGGGTTCTGACCAGCCACTCGAAGCACTTCATGATGATGGAGGTCAGTGCTACTGGGCAGTAGTCATTTAGGCAGGTGATGGTAGGTTTCTATGGCCTGCTTGAAGCAGGAGGGAACAACAGACTGGGTTAGGGAGAGGTTGAATATGGTGGTGAATACCTCCGCTAGCTGGTCAGCGCATCCTGAACAGAACACGGCCTGGAATGCCATCTGGCCCTGGAGACTTCCGCGGGTTTACTCTTTTAAAAGCTCTCCTTACATCAGCCATGTCCAGAGACAGAGTGCAGTCATCTGGGTTCTCAGCTAGCTTCTCAGGAGTGTGTTGGCCACCTCAAACCATGCAAAGAAGGTGTTGAGCTCGTCGGGGAGCAAGGCGGGGGGATTGGCATCACAGCTATTTCTCCCTTTGTACTCTATTATCTGCCGCCGTCCACACCACATGCGCCTTGGGTCTGAGCTGTTGTAGTTGGACTCCAATTTGTCCCTATAGCCTCTTTTAGCATCTCTGATGGCCTTCCGTAGGTCATATCTGGCCCTCCTCAGAGCCTCCAGGTCCCCAGAGTTATAGGCAGAGGACCGTGCTGCAAGCTTGGCACGGACATTACCGTTAACCCAGGGCTTTTGGTT
>JACXGM010005209.1:0-20281 GCA_016801145.1 Umbra pygmaea
ACATCATGTTTGGGACTGTAAAAGAGGAGCTGGGACTACAGACATCATGTTTGGGACTGTAAAAGAGGAGCTGGGACTACAGACATCATGTTTAGGACTGTAAAAGAGGAGCTGGGGCTACAAACATCATGTTTGGGACTGTGGAGGAGGAGTTGGTTGATATAGAGTTGATGTTTAGATTCATGCCACTTCACAGATAAAGAGTATTACCGTGCTATAGTGAATAAATGAGCAAAAGTAGTAGGCCTACACTGAATAACTGCTCGCTATGTACGGTATGTTTGTGTGCAAGTTTTACAGAGTCGGTGGGTTGGAAATCAAACAGACTATTTCAATGATGTTGAAGACATAATTGTTCAATATGCCTTAATGTTAGATTGCCAACATGAGCTAGTTGTGTGTTGATGAATAAGTGAATAATATGTAAGGTATGTATGTGATGTATGTGAATAGGTTAGTGATACTATGTATATTTTTATGTTATTAAATGATTTTCATTGTAACAGCATCTCAAATTTGTTCCATTTTAAGTACCCAGTCTTGGGTTTGAAATACCTTTTTCATAAGCAAAACATTTCTGATCAGTTTTTTATGAATGAGTGGCATTATTGCTATGTTGTATGAAGCGTTTTACATTTAAATTGTTTAAAAATTATTTTAAATATTAATTTTACTCGTTTTGCGTTTCTACTGAAAAGACTCATAAACCAGATGAATGATTTTAAAAGATCTGATGCAGATCTGGTAAAAGTACCAGATCTGCATCAGATCTTTTAAAATCATTAATTTACTTACTGTTATCTTGAGTAAGAAGGATGAAAGGAAAAATGATGCACTGGAAAAATATTGTGTTATAGCAGTAAGTGCATGAATTGCATGAAGATTTAACATATTAACCAATAAAAATAAACTTTTTATTATATAAATTGAACATTGCAACAGTATGTATAAGTATTGTTTTCAAATTCTTTGATAATCATAGTTCCTTTTTCTATTTTTGAAGATAGAACCTTATAATTCCAAGGCGGCTGTTAGTTTTTAGAACTATAAGGTTCTATCTACAATTGACCTGTTTCAAAAACCCTAATTTACAATTCATGTAGAATTTTGGTATCTTAGATGTAGAATACATTTATGGTGTATGTAACTCTGGTGCTATAAAGAAATGTGCTCTATTTGTCAGTTTTGCTATTTGCAATGCTAAAACTTTAAACCTCAATATCTCAAAACTGATCTGAACACAGATAGAACGTTATTATTCTGAGGTAGCGACATGTAGTGAAACTAACGCAAACTGTGTTAGATATAGAAAACAACACTTTTATTAAAGAGCCATTTGTGAGCCAAAAGAGCTGGCTCTTATTGGTTAGCTGAGCCCATCACTAGTGGATATCTTTTCATGGATTTGTACCCTCTGCTATTTTGTGCCCTCTCCACTTAGTAGAGTAATATAATGTAATTAATTAAGCGTACATACTCAGATTACAAACGCGTGCTATGCCGCATTTAAGAGCATAGTAGATAGTAATCCATAGTCATTGTGCATGTTACCTATATATACCGTCAAGTCCATGAGAAGAACCAGGAAGCTAGTATTGTGTGCTGCTGCCATTCCACCAGATAACTCAATAAATATACCATACGATCTACTATATCTACCATATCTACCTGCTTGTTGGTCTCCCTCTCTCCACCTACCTACACAATTACACTATCTGGTTCTTCTTATCTCCTGGGACTACATCCTTGACTTGTTGTCATCAGTGAACTCTCTCTAGACATTTAGGCATCTTCAAGCATAATGTCTGTCTAAGCATATACTATGTCACACTGACCTGCAAGCGTGTGTGAACCAGGGTCAGACTGGGACTGAAAAATGTCCCAGGCCTTTTAAGCGCAGACCGGCCCATGACCCGTGTACAGTTCCCAAGTACAAATTATCAGACCATGCACTATATGATACTAAATTATGAATCAGTGATATAATTGGCTACTAACAAAATTACATCTAACAATACAGTATTTAAAAGTGCTTTAGAATTTGAGCCATAAAAATGTGACTGGCTTACAAATCCTGTAAAAACGGTATTTTGTGATATTTTTTTAATTGCAATAATGTATGTACAGCTCTAGAAAGAAATCAAGAGAACACTGCAAATTTTTCTTAAATAAACCATATTGAAAACCTCTGGAATGTGATCAAGAAGATGATCGATAGTTACAAGCCATCAAACAGTGGCAGGTGTGGCATAAATTCACCCAACATCAATGTGAAAGACTGGTGGAGAGCATACCAACAAGCATAAAAGCAAATTATTATATTATAATTATTATACAATTATTATTATTCCACCAAATATTAATTTCTGAACTCTAAGTAAGTTAACACATTTGTACTGTGTTGTTTGAAAATGAATATTAACTTATTTTTTTGCATTTGTCACGATCCACCCTAAGGGATTCGTACGTGTTTGGTTGCTCCCCTTCGTGTCTTGTGAAGGTTTCTCTCCTGTGTGCTTTTTGTTCGTTTGTTCCTGCTATTCAGTCACATGATGTAGTTCACATGCCTCCATTCATCCCAGCTGTTACTAATCATATGTAGTTAGTGTTGTGTATATAAGACTTGGTGTTTGTTATAGTCACTGTCGTTCACTGTTACCTGTTATGTCTTCCGTGTATGTGTAGTGTAATTACGTTTATGCCCCTCAAGGCAGTATTACTTTGAAACAGTGTTTTCTTCATCAAATCACTGTTTACTTGTGACTTTGCCTTCACATCTGTCTCATCCTTCTACACCAACATGGAGAAGTGTTACAGCATTTGTCGAGGTCTGACAACACTGCACTAGTTGAAATTTTCTGGAAATAAATGTTCTGAATGAGAATGTTTAATTTAGAATTTGGTAGAAAAATTATGGAATAAAAAAAAATTTTTTTACCCAAACACATACCTATCAAAACCATAGAAACTTGTTTGCAGGGGTCTTAATCTTCTCTAGAGCTGTATAGGATGTTTTACTACAATATGCAGTGCTTTGATACACACAAAAGCACATCCTAAAATGTTCTCTGTTTCTGTATCTCTTTACATACTGCTCTCTGTTTCTCCACCTGCTTTTTGATTTTGCAAAACTATAATCAAAGATAACAATAATTTGTTCAGCTTATATAGCACTTTTCAAGAACCCAAAGCGCCAATTTGGAAGGAGGGGGATTATTAGGTGGCCGTTTTTGCTGCATTTGTCAGTCTCTGACCTGGTCCTTACCAAGACGGTCACAGCTGCCTCTATCTCTTTCTCTGTCTCCTTTTCCCAACATCACCTGTGGCTGCTTTCATTTGCAGAACAGAAAAATAAAGACATAATAGCTTTATTATTTAAACCTATGTTGTGCATATATAGATTAGTGTTCATATGTCTTGGGCATTATTTGTACTCACTCGCTACAACTACTCTTCTGTTCTACATTATCCCAAATGTATAAACCTTTTTTAAAGTTTATAGTCTATTTAGATTTTTGTAGAAAAGGCTGCTGCTTGCACCTGACGTATCTGGTAGCTGCTGCTGCTTCCCTCACACGTGTTATATATTTATTTACATTTGCCAGTATTAGCTTGGAGTGCTAGTTGTTTCTTCTCTCTCTCTCTATGTGCCACCCTTTTGTCCCTGTCTCTTCATCTCCATTTCTTTGGAGAAGAAACAATAATAACATAAAAAAAGGTCAAGGTGCCTCAGTTCCACATGAGTCACACGCAGCGTAGATAGTCTTGACTGTCTCAGCATTGAAGTAAATGTGCTGACTTCCCTATGATTGCTTACAACAACAGGCCAGAAGTTTGAGGTGTTATCCATCCTACTGCTAGAACCTTCTGAACTATTTTATAAGATAGTTGTATATAATTATTCCCAACAATCGGAATATCATTTTTGTAACAGACATTGTCCATACCGCAGAATTGATCAGACCTCCAGGAGTAGACCAAGGCCCCATTCTTCTGGCAGACATCTGTGTAGGCAGTAAGGGTCTTGCAGTGCATGTTGCTGCTTCCCTGGTACAGACAGACATCATCCAGACAGTCTTGGAAAAAACCCATGGGGTCCACCTCAGAGTGACAATCACGAAAAGGTCCAGTAGGATCAAGGATGAGTCCACAGTAATCGTTTGTCATGTACAGACCCTTCTGGTTGACGTTACAGCCAGGGCAGGGGCCTGTGCAGCCATTCACACAACCAGGGGTCTCTGCCAATGTCCAGCTCTGACCAAGATCCTCTGCATTGATGGCTGGCTTTCCATTCTTCAGCTGCATGTCGTCGTTTGGATTGAGGTTGAAGTTGCCACACATGCCGCACACTGATCTCTCATATGTGTTTGGAATGGTGACTGATGCTATGCTGTTCCAATCATTAGACACCTGCAGCCCAAAGTCAGTCTCCACCACCACAAACCAACCACTCTTGTATATGAAGACTCTTTCAAGTGTCACAGGAAGGTTTGCAAGTTCACCATTCACCTTTAGAGGAAAACAGAAAAGTAGTGTACTGATGGTAAATGTTAATTGAAGTACTGGAGATTTGTTTTAGGGTATGTTTATGCTTGATCTGATTAGGGAAGTACACATTTTTCCTGAAAATGCAAATGACTACATTGGTTCATTATGCATGAACAGAGGCAGTGGCAATGAGTGCTGAACCAACCTAGGGCACTTCTCAAATCATTTCTTACCATCACAGATCCTGGGTACGCTTCGCTGATAATGACGGTGTACCCATAGACCTTGACCTCTAGCAGGCTGGCTATTGCCCCTACATTTGTAGTACCCCCGTCCTTCTGAATTATCACACTAAATGGCTCCAGGCTAGTGTCATTGGAGCAGACTGCAACCATCTGATATGCACAGGTGCCTTGGAAGTTGTAGTGCCGTCCATCAAAGGTCTGGTAATGAAAGTCGCCAGACACCATACATGTGGTAATGTTCCTAGGGTAGCAGCCTATAATGCCATTAGCCACCTGGCACTGCTGTCCAAATGGACAATGAGCTACCTGGCTTTCAATTCTCCCACCAGTGGAGCTGCATTTAAGGAGTGTTGTACAGCTCTCATCAGCCCAGAAGGATGTTCCGGGTTCCACATAGTAGCCATTGTATTGGCATCCACATTGGGAATTAGGTACACACTTGTTCCCACTACGCAAGTACCCATTGTCACAGATACAAGCCTCCACACAGCTGACTTTGCATTTTAAGTGTGCATCTGGGTCTTGGCAGGTGGGTGGGCAAGCACTTCCACACTCCTCATAGTGACTGTGTGCTGGGCACTTTAGTTCCGCTGGGGGAAAAGAACAGAGACACTTTGAATTGGGAAAGGTTTTGCGATATACAGCAACATGTTCCTGGCTTTCTTGGCAAGTGTATTAAGAAAACTTTCCAATTTACATTAAACTCCATTAGGTTTAACTACCTTGCTCAAGTACAGAACAACATATTTTCCACCTTGCCAGCTCTGCGCTATTAATCTGGTGCATAGTGAACTTTCAATTACAGGTCAGATACTCTAGCTGCTATGCTACCTGCCAGCTATACATAGGCCTACTTAGTACTGTTGTTCTAAGAAATATTAATGTATCTGCATTGACTACTTACGGCAATGGCTGATACGTCTCCAGTTGTAGACATGTACCCCGGCCCTCTGGCAGATATCGGTGTATATCTGCAGGGTGTCACACAGGTACGTCTTCATCCCACTGCCCTTACAAAGGTCATACAGGCAGTTCTCATAGATGATATTGGGTTCAATCGCGGCACCGCAATCTTTGAAGGGTCCTTTACTGACGTGCTTGACAAATTTGCAAAAGAGATCCCTCTCTATGCGGTGAACTATGTCGCTCTTGCAGGTCTCACATTGCCCGTTGCACTGGTCTCTACAGTAGGCATCACCCGCCTCATCTGGCACTCTCCAGCTCATGCCTAAAGCCACAACATTACGGGCGAGAGAGCCACTGGGGGTGGTGAGGTCATCATCCTGTTTGCTGTTGAAGTTGCCACACATGCCACAAAGTTTTCCTGCAAAGCTCCCAGGCACAGTCACCACTAGATATTTCATCCAGTTATACTGGACCGTCACTCCAAAATCTGTCTCCAACACAACTGAAAATCCACTCTGGTAGAGTTGAATCTTTCCATTCTCTAATGTGATAGGGAGGGTCCATAACTGATTGTTAACCTGGAATGATACCAAACCACATTAATTGTGTACAGTTATTGCCTACAGATATACTCATAAAAGTCCTCTTATCATGCACAAATGTTGTTGTACTTGTTATAAAGACAATTTCTAAATCCACTTACTCGCACAAGACCAAATTCAAATCGGATGATGTCAATGTCGACTGCGTAAACCTTAATGGTTACTATTCCTGCTGAGGTGACCTGAGAGTCTGCATGTTCATCCTCATTTTTGGACTGCACCTCAAACGCTGGGTGGTCTGTGTCAATATGGCAGTTTTTAGCAATGGTGTAGGTACAGTTGCCCATGAAATTGAAGTAGTGGCTGTCAAACGTGCGATAGTGGGAGTCCCCCATAGCCCAGCAGGTGCCTGTTTTTGGTGGGAAAGTGGCTGGTCCTGCGGAACAGAGTCCTACAAAGTGGCCTAATGGTAAATGATATGTTCCATTACATTTTAAGTAATTTAGTAGAAACTCTTATGCAGAAGGACATTAGTACATGCATACATTTGAATAGGAAATCTTACTTGTATCCTGTGGGAATCAAACAACCAGCCATTTCAATTGCCATGCTCTACCAACTTAGCTACACTAATGTATCAAATCCCTATAATACATTTGACATTGTTTCAGGAACCTGGCCAAATAGTATAAGTGTTTGTAAAGGCGTATACGGGAACTTGTATTGTATGTCAAACTTTTTATTCATTATCTTTTCAGTGGGTGTGCTAAACACACATCTGTCAGTAGTGGTCAACAGAACACCCTCTAGTTGATAGATTACAGGGCAAGTACCTAATAGAATGTCTGCATTGCAAGGACTGTGTATTGCATATTCCACATCTTATCTTTGCTTGCATTTCCCATAAAGGTTTTTGAAAAAGCAATCCATTGGCCAACATGACTAGTAATACAATTTAATGACAGTGCTAGACTGTTAAGAAGTAAATTGGTTTAATTTGTTTTGATGGTGAGGGCACACAAAAGGACATTTCTGTAAATAATATTGAGTCAAAGAGAGGCCCTCACTGTTCAGGTTAACTACAATTTAAATGCTGCAGAAGTTCAGACAACTTGAGCTAGAGAGTAAAAAATGACATCATGAACTGTAGCTAGTATTGACATTATCAAAATATCACAACAGAATAATTACCAATAAGCAACTGCCTTTGCCTGACAGTTACACAGTACACATATCAATTAATTAGTTACAGTATATTGCGCTAAAAGCAAATTACATGCTAGCTGTTTTCCTTGTGTAAGATATAGATACACATTTGTGTAGAAATTGGCCATGGAATAGGATTAGAAAAACTAAAAAAAAAAAAAAATTCATAATTAGCAGCCTTTTCCATGTAACAACAGGGGATTTTATTTGAGGGTAAAATATTTTTAATATTAAAGAACAGACATCCCACGATGCGTGTGCACATTCACCATAACTCACAAATAATACAATGTGTATGGATATGCAAAGAATTGCAAATAATCTGTGAATGCATAGTTATGTTTTAATGGACAGCACACTATTAAATATGGTTGTGCTTGTCTGGTTGTTTGGGGGCATCAGGGTATGTTTAATTTGTTTAAAGGTGTCAGATGGCTCAGTGGTCAGACTTGTAGATTCCTGACTTTGCCAAATGTTGTTGTGTCCTCAGGCAAGGCACTTTACCCTAAGTTGATTTGAGTGTCTGCTAAAATTAACCAAAAATATTTTGTATTATTTTTTAATGAAACAACAAAAGGAGCCAAAAGCTAGAGAAACATGCATAACAAGAGAAAGAGAAAAGGACAGGGTTGAGCCCGGGTTTTAGTTCTCCAAATGTTTTTGACATGGCTGCATGTAGGTAGGCTAGTGGAACGTTTTACCTCTCTCTGCCACTCTATTGGAGTGTGTCTCTTTCTCGCACTTTCTCTCACCTGTGCAACTTGTTGGTTAATTGACACATGTTGACTGGCTGAAGAGGAGTGATGTTGGGTGAGCTTTATGTGTGTTGCTGACACCTGTTTGGATTAAGGGTAGAGCTGTTTGTGTGTTTCCTCAGAACTCTTTGTACTTCATCGCTAGCTTGTTTAGACACATTTTGTTTGTTAAGCTGTCCATTTTTCTCTTGCTAGTTTGTTTGATCTTTTGGTGCAGCTCTGTAGTAATTTCTATCCTTGCCTGAGCATATTTTTTACGTTGGTTTGGTTTTGTCTTTGCTAATTGTCCTGTGGAGAATGGATAGGTAGACACCCTGGGGTCTATATACTCCATACGTATCTCTGTTGTACACACTAGGTTAGATGCAGGCAGCGGTCACCTGAGGCCTATACTACGAAGCAAGTTCAACATGCCCAGAATATCTTTTCATTAGCTGGCTTCACTAAACCTAACAACTGCAATCTAGATAAGAGGCACGACAAAGGTTATGAATTTGTTGAATCAACCCAAGTTTTTATCCAATCTATTGGGGTGGTGTGTGCACCATATGACCAATCACAGACATGCAGAAGTGTTAGAAGTACAAGTAAAAGTACTTTTTCACAAGTTTCACAAGTTTTGGGAAGTTCCTATTTGAGACCAAAATGACCGGTAAAGACAGTTGATAACTAATCAGTGATCTATTAAAATGAATATAAAGCATAAATCAAAGGTTAATTGGGGTGAAAAGGTAATAAAAACCTCCCATTACCTGGTCATTTGGGTTTTATTTAGAGAATTCCCAAAACGGGTGAACTCAGCAAAGTACTTTTACTTTTGACACCTCTGCAGACATGGAAAAGTCTAGCAGAGCCCCGCATTTATCACTCAAGACCGGCAAATTATAATTTTAGAGAAATATGACAAATTAAAATAATATAATCCAGGAGTTAAGGAAAAAGCAGCAAAACTGTCAAAAGCAGCAAGGAAAGCTGACAACTATTTGCAGACTAACATATGTCAGTTAAGGCTCACCAATATCACTGCCCCTTCAGTAAAGCACAACTACACCGTGTTCCAAATTGTTTTTCAAATGATATTTTAAAAAGATTTTCCTAAAGAGTCTATTCCATATCCTGTTTAACCCCAAACCCGTTTATAGGCATTCTTCCATCGCTGTGCCAAAGTGCAACACCACTTTGAATACACCGGCAGGTTTTGGATATCGGGACAGAGAGGACTACGCACGTGACGCTCTCGTGAGTTAATTATGTGATGAACTAGTTTGGAGGCAGGTTGGAGACGTGGGGGTGTATCCCTGGGAGGCGCGATTGGACTGATTGAAGACACCTGCACCCGTTTGGTGACTATGGGAGCAGGGATAAAAGGGTGGAGTGGAGAAGACCACGAGGAGAGACGGGGAAGCGGAGCACAACATCCAGGGCTGTACCGATTGTAAGAAGCAGACTCATGTGCAGAAGGATAATCGGCTGTGTACAACGACGCGCTATAGGCACTCAACCTTGGAGGGAGGTGGCGGCCGTGTAGGGCTGCCGGCGGTGAAGATAGCGAGGATAGGGGCAGACGTATATAGGCAGGGAAATTTGTGAGATAGGGACTGGGGAGTAGGAGTGCCGGTTTCCGCTTCACCATAGCCAGTGTAGTTTCCAGCGCGTCAACTGGGAACTTGTGTTCCGCGTCGGACCAGCGTATCCCCGGCAGGCTGTGCTATTAAACAGCCCGGTTGGCCCGACGCCAAAGCCCAGACCCCGGGGGAGGGTCTTGCTGTGAGGGCGAGCTAAGTACCTCTTTTTAAGAACCATTATGTGTTATATGTCTGTATGTATGTGTAAGTCCAGATGTAGCTCTTAAATTATTTATCAGTGGGGCAGGCTAGTTGGAACTTTACTGGGAAGAGGAATTCTGTGTACACTAGAGGTACCCTGTTAACTGCTAGGCACAGTTTTATATATATTAGTCCTACTTCCTTGCATGACCATAGAACCATAACTTAATGTTTGGAGTGTCTTATTGTGTGCTGTGCCCGAGAACTGTGGTTCCCAAACCTCTCCCCGGGGACCCCCGGACAGGCCATGTTTTTGTTTTAACCCTGAAATGGAACACCTGATTCAATTAGTCAAAGGTGTAATGTGTAGTTGACTAATTGAACCTGTTGTGTAATTTCAGGGTGAAAACAAAAACATGGCCTGTCTGGGGGTCCCCGAGGAGAGGTTTGGGAACCACTGCCCTAGAACCATAACTTGGTTGCAGTGTCATCTTGTGTGCTGTGCCATAGAACCGTAGCTTAACCTCTGCAGTGTTATATTGTGTGTTGTGCCATAAACTAGAATGTAGGGTTGTCGTGGAGTGTCGAGTGTTGGTCACAGGGTGTACATGGCTAGCGAGCAGGGGCCTTTTCATTGTGAATAGGGGGGTTTCCGTCCTGGTATAGCAAACTGCTGACTGTTTGAACCACTGTCCATGAATTGCTACAAATAAAGCCTTTTTGTATTTTATATTATATTCTCTGTCACCGGACCTAAACCGGTTAACAAAAGGTGGTGGCAGCGGTAACTAAGCTAAGTGTCAGTCCAGGGGCCTAGGCAACTTCTTTTTTCTCCTATTACTCTTGGACCGGGGTACTCTAAGTCTACGACCCGAGGGGAGTGTTATGAACTCAGAGTAAAGGGGGTGGTAGGGACCTGGATACGGTGAGGACAGTGACGACCCAGAAACGGTGCCTACTCTTGTATTCAGCACCAGAAGCACACAGTTCACCATCACGCTATCAAACAGCTCCCCCACTACCAGAATAGGAGAAAGAGGACCACGGAGAATATGTTGGTTAGGTTTACCCCCCCTTTCGACAGACATGCCATGAATTAGAGTACTGCATAACATCTGTTTTTAACCCTGGCCATCGCAAATGTTAGAATACGTGGTCATATCTCTTTGTTATACCTAGGTGGCTAGACCAAGTATGGTCATTTGCCACTGACGGCACCTGCTGCCGCAGCGGAGCAGGAATTGCTACCTGAGACACTGTTCCGCTCCACATCTGTCTCACGTGCTTTCCCCTTGCGCATTAGCCTCCTGTTTGACAGAGCATGCTTTTCTCCAGTTGTTAGCTTGGGAAGCCATGTCTTCAACACATTTACTTAGGCTACCATCCAATGTTTGGGCCTCCATCACTTTTGAGAGTAATGGACCCCACAACGTTACCTAATCGGACAGTTTACTTTTCTAAATTTTCCCCAATTGTATTAAAGGGTACAAGTTGAATTTCATTGAACAAACCACCCAATGAAAACAGTATTTTTTTTCAAAAATAAAAAACTCTAAATGCACTGTTCCAAATTATTATGCACATCAGAGGTTGAAAACATTGTACAGGTTGTAAAGACCTGAAAATGGTCATTTGTTGAATTTTCAGCATTAGGAGGTCATATTTACTGAAATCAAAAACTATTTCAATCAAACACATCTTAACAGGGCAAGTTACATGTTAACATAGGACCCCTTCTTTAATATCACCTTCACATTTCTTGTATCCATTGAACTTGTGAGTTTTTGGAGTGTTTCTGCTTGAGTTTCTTTGCAGTATGTCAGAATTGCTTTCCAGAGCTGCTGTTTTGATGCAAACTGCCTCCCACCCTCATATCTTTTGCTTTAGGATGCTTCAAAGGTTCTCAGTAGGATTGAGGTCTCTCCTTTAATGCCCATAGCAGCCAATGACACAGAGGTATTCTTTGCAGCATGAGATTATGAATGAAGAATATTTTGCTACGGAATAAACTATATAAGTGTCATATATACTCATCTAAAGGATAATTAGGAACACCCGTTTCTTATTAATGCAATTATCTACTCAACCAATCACATGGCAGTTGCTTCAATGCATTTAGGGGTGTGGTCCTGGTCAAGACAATCTCCTGAACTCCAAACTGAATGTCAGAATGGGAAAGAAAGGTGATTTAAGCAATTTTGAGCGTGGCATGGTTGTTGTTGCCAGAAAGGCCGGTCTGAGTATTTCACAATCTGCTCAGTTACTGGGATTTTCACGCACAACCATTTCTAGGGTTTACAAAGAATGGTGTGAAAAGGGAAAAACATCCAGTATGCGGCAGTCCTGTGGGCGAAAATGCCTTGTTGATGCAAGAGGTCAAAGGGAGAATGGGCCGACTGCTTCAAGCTGATAGAAGAGCAACTTTGCCTGAAATAACCACTCGGTACAACCGAGGTATGCAGCAAGCATTTGTGCAGCCATAACATGCACAACCTTGAGGCAGATGGGCTACAACAGCAGAACACCCCACCGGGTACCACTCATCTCCACTACAAAGAGGACAAAAGAGGTTACAATTTGCAAGAGCTCACCAAAATTGGACAGTTGAAGACTGGAAAAATGTTGCCTGGTCTGATGAGTCTCGATTTCTGTTGAGACATTCAGATGGCGTAAACAGAATGAGAACATGGATCCATCATGCCTTGTTATCACTGTGCAGGCTGGTGGCGGTGGTGTAATGGTGTGGGGGATGTTTTCTTGGCACACTTTAGGCCCCTTAGTGCCAATTGGGCATCGTTTAAATGCCACGGCCTACCTGAGCATTGTTTCTGACCACGTCCATCCCTTTATGGCCACCATGAGCCCATCCTTTGATGGCTACTTCCAGCAGAATAATGCACCATGTCAAAAAGCTCGAATCATTTCAAATTGGTTTCTTGAACACGACAATGAGTTCACTGTACTAAAATGGCCCCCACAGTCACCAGATCTCAACCCAATAGAGCATCTTTTGGATGTGGTGGAACAGGAGCTTTGTGCCCTGGATGTGCATCCCACAAATCTCCATCAACTGCAAGATGCTATCCTGTCAATATGGGCCAACATTTCTAAAGAATGCTTTCAGCACCTTGTTGAATCAATGCCACATAGAATTAAGGCAGTTCTGAAGGCGAAAGGGGGTAAAACACAGTATTAGTATGGTGTTCCTAATAATCATTTAGGTGAGTGTATAAGGATAATATACTTTGCCAAGGTCATTTTTACACTTTCAGGCACCCTAAAGGGACCTACCAGCTCTCTCCCCATGATTCCGGCCCAAAACATGACTCTGTTACTTATCTGCACAAACCTGTCTGTACTCTGAATCACCCACAAATCTCTTCACATTACGATGATCACGCCAAAGTTTTTGTGAAATATCTAATGTTTTCCTATCTTGTCCAAGGCGTTGCATTTTATGACACTTTTCCACACCAGAGAGATCCTTATTCTTTCCCATATTGCTTGAAACCTGTGGCCTGTTTTATAATGTGGAACATCCTTCTTAAATAGTGTTCCTTTAATTGGGCTCACATGGCAATCTAATATCACAGGTGCATGAGATGGATTTCAGTGACCCAAAAATAGTATTCATGAGATTGATTGAAAAGTTACAATACCATTCATGAGATGTTTATGACACTTAATTCCAATTTGCCTGAAATTCGGAATGCGGTGTATCTTTATTAGTTGTACTGTGTGTTGTTTAATATTGTGCGTTATAGTTTGTTTTGAGTATTTATGGTTTGGCGAGTCACCTGCTGGGCACTGAGTTGCATGGCTGGCTGCTCTGGGTAGGTCATTACACATGGGAGTAGTTGATTAAGTAATGATCCTCACCTAGTGGTAATTAGTACCCAGGGTGGCTACAGTATATAGACTCAGTGTTCCAGAAGTTTGACTCGCGTTATTGTGAGTTTGTCCTGTCATGGTGGAGATTAGACATGTGTGTAACCCTGTTACCATCATTATGTCTGAAGAATCTGATGCTCATTGTGATTGTACATTATTGATTGAGCTTTCACCTCTTAAGTGTTACATAATGTATACATTTATACAGAAATCTGGCTGTAGTCGTTGATAGCTTTCTTTTTCTGCCCCGTCCAGGTAGTGAAACCAAACTATGCTTCCAACAGTGTCTCTGGGAACATTCCTTTGCTATATTTTTGTATCTTGTTCCTTGTCACTTGATTCATTACCTCAGTAAATATTTTCATAACGAGTATATGGTCTCAATCGGTAGATTTAAGGCTTCTGCAATTTATCATGATGTTCATTTTTTAATTATGGTCTAATTTATTTTAAAATCGGCAACAAAGCAAAGGCGTTTAGGGCGTGGTTAAGGCGTTCGGTTTTATAACAAGACACACAAAGGAGTTGGCAGTTCAGTTTTTCTGGTAAGTAACTTTACATTTTGTTTTACATTTTTTTTAATACATCCCAATTAATAATAGTTAGGTAGCTAGATTACTCCTCCATCTCGTCTAAAATCCTCACATCCGCAATCAAGATGTCTGCGCCCGTAACAGCAAATTCGATGACCCAAATCAGATCTTCACAAACAAAGGGGTGACGTCACACATGGCTCCATCCAGTAATATACAAGTATATCTAGTAAAAAGCCATAACATTCAGCAGCAGTCCCGCTAGTTCAACCCTGCTGTCGTTCGTGCGATAACTCTTAAACTGTTGACAGCTGTGAAGTAGTGTCAGGTTACAGCCGATCAATGTTGCTATACAGTAGTCTATGGACAACCACGGCAAATTGTTTTTTTTTGGTGGAAAAATACTTTTTGGAATATTACATCGTATGACTTTGACAATCGACTAGTGTGAACTTTACTGGAAAATGGGAAATAAACACAGGTATGTACACTGATTGATTTTGTTAGATTTGAGGAGTTTAATATAAGGGGCCCCAGCGCAATTGACTTTTTACACAAACGCATGTGTCATTCCTATCTTGCATCCGACGCATATGGGACTTTTAACTCCACAGACGCGCATCGGTAAATTAGGGAATGAACTTGCGTTCGTTGGACAGTTCAGCGAAAAGAAGAGGCGTGTTCCGGCAAAAACATTCCCTGGTGCTATCTTGCAGTTCCCGAAAACAATTCCGCCACTGACCAGGAAAAACCTGGTTTAAAGCCAGTGGCGTGTTATTCATATGCTATTTTAAGGGCGCATGCTTAACCATAATGTAGTGTGTGCACAACGCGCATAACCTTTGCTTCTCTCATCTACACAAATGCAGCAGTTCTTTATTATTGCAATGCATAATTAGAAGGAAAAATATTACCACACAAGGAAGTCATTGTGGTGTCTGAAAATGTGAAAAAATAGGTATACATCTAGTGTACACATTTACTCAAATTATTCATAATAAATTATTTGCACTGATGTACATCAACCTCAAGGGAACCCATTCAATCAACAAGTACACACACGTAATTTGCGATGCTAATAGTAAAATCACCCATGTCTTTACGCAGAATTACTCAGGCTCAAGCCACAACTAATTTATGGCAACTTTGCCATGATGAATCCCCCCTTGGATGGGTGCCTGTGAAGGGGACAACAGCTATCCGTTAAAGACATGGTTAATGATGACACAATTTATGATGCCAGCAAGTGCGTAAAATGCTGTTTAATCAAAAACACACACAAACACGCAGTGTAGCCTAATTGAATGAACATTTGGCACACTGAAAATGCAAGTCAGGTGTTTGGATAGAACAGGTACTACACTACTCAAGTCGCAGCATTCTTTGTGGCTTGTTGTGTTTTACGCAACATTTCCATGAAGACATTAATTAGGAAATATTAGAGGACTTCAGGAGACGTGATGTTGAAATGCATGTGCCGTTGGCACTTAACTTAAATGCCCAGAAATGCAGAACGGGAGAGGAAAGCTTATTTGACAGAAGAGTAACCTCGGTTTAATGTTAGACTACATTGCAAAAATATTACCATGCATTCATAACCTCGTGATTCAGTGAGAGTGAATCCAAAACATCGAAAAGTAGGCTATGTCTTCTGACATTTCTTTATGTCCATTTTGTAAAAAGAAAAATCACTGCACATAGCTATATGCACTAGTAATGACATTTCGAAAAGGTCTGTAAACTGGAGCAGGGGGATAACCTGATTTTGTCAATACAGATTGTTTGAGTTATTCTCCTTTAAGAGAAATCTAGCAGAAGGTCTTACTTGATTGGTTCATATGGACATCCTACACAAAAGTCCCCAAAAATGCATTTAAAATAGCTTCTTAGGAGTTTTAACCTCATGAGTCCTACAAGAACCTATTATGATAGAAAAAAGTAAACAGCTGTTTTTCTAGGGGTGTACTGTATGGCTTAGTTTTAGTGAAAAATAAAATGGAAAGTGCTTCAGTCACCCTGATGTTGGCTTCATTGGTATGAGCGCAAACAGCATCAAGTCATATTATTCTTTCAGGTTGCTATCCAATTTGAATTATGGCACCACATGGAGTAGAAATGTCACAAGTCTTGAGAAAGAAAGTAATTGCTTTACACAAAAACGGTCAGGGTTACAAGACAATTAGTAAAGCATTGCTAATCAGTATACAGTAGCAAAAATTATTAAAATATTCAGAAAGGATGGACTTGTTGCCAACATTCTGAGAAGTCCAGGCCTTCCATGGAAGCTAAAACTTCGAGATGAGCGTTTTGTCATAACAGTTGAGGAAAATCTGCATGCAGTTTCATCAAAGTTATCTAAAGCTGTAGAAAGCCAAACTGGGTGGACTGATTCACGTGACACAATATGACGTATGCTGCATAGGAGTGGCATGCAAGGGTGTTGTCCACAAAGGAAGACACTGCTAAAGCCCATGCACAAAAAAGCCAGTTTAGCATTTGCCAGGGCAAAAGTGAAAAATAATTAATGAAAAGTGACAAAAATTTGACAAAAGTGAAAAATAATGGGAAGCCATACTTTGGTCAGATGAGACATAGGTTAATCTTTTTGGAACTTGATTGCATCCAAACTGTATGGCATTGCAAGGGAGAAGAGTAAAATGAAAAATGCATGCTATCTACAGTAAAGTATGGCGGTGGCAGAGTTATTCTGTGGGGTTGTATGAGTGCTGCATGTGTCGGGAATTGCACTTCATTGAGAGCATCATGAATTCACAGATGTACTGTGAAATACTGAAAGAGAAGGTGCTACCATCTCTCCGCACCCTGGGTTGCCATGCACTCTTTTAACATGATAATTACCCAAAACATACATCCACGGCCCCTGCTGCATTTCTGAGGAAGAACAGGGTGAATATGATTCAGAGGTGTCACCTGACCTCAACCCAATAGAACACCTATGGGGAGTTCTGAAAACATGGGTCGAACATGATTCTCCGCATCTAGGCTCTGAAAGAGGTAATTCTCCTAGAATGGAGAAAGATAGACATGGCAGTATTGAACCATTTCATTGTAGATTTTGCTTTATGTTTTGGATCATTGTCTTGTTGGAAGACAAATCTCCGTCCCAGTCTCAGGTCTTTTACAGACTCCATCAGATTTTCTTCCAGAATGGTCCTGTATTTGGCTCCATCCATCTTCCCATCAATTTTAGCCATCTTTCCTGTCCCTGCTGAAGAAAAGTAGGCCCAAACTATGATGCTGCCACCACCATGTTTGACAGTGGGGATGGTGTGTTCAGGGTGATGAGCTGTGTTGCTTTTTTACGCCAAACATAACGTTTTGCATTGTTGCCAAAAAGTTCCATTTTGGTTTTATCTGACCAGAGCACCTTCTTCCACATCTTTGGTGTGTCTCCCAGGTGACTTGTGGCAAACTTTAAACAACACTTTTTATGGATATCTTTCAGAAATGGCTTTCTTCTTGCCACTCTTCCATAAAGGCCAGATTTGTGCAGTATATGACTGATTGTTGTCCTACGGACAGACTAGCCCACCTTAGCTGTAGATCTCTGCAGTTCATCCAGAGTGATCGTGGGTCTCTTGGCTGCATCTTTGATCAGTCTTCTCCTTGTATGAGCTGAAAGTTAAGAGGGTCTTGGTAGATTTGCAGTGGTCTGATACTCCTTCCATTTCAATATTATCGCTTGCACAGTGCTCCTTGGGATGTTTAAAGCTTGGGAAATCTTTCTGTATCCAAATCTGGCTTTAAACTTCTCCCCAACTGTATCTCGGACCTGCCTGGTGTGTTCCTTGTTCTTCATGATGCTCTCTGTGCTTTCAATGGACCTCTGAGACTATCACAGAGCAGGTGCATTTATACGGAGACTTGATTACACACAGGTGGATTCTATTTATTATCATTAGTCATTTAGGTCAACATTGGATCATTCAGAGATCCTCACTGAACTTCTGGAGATCGTTTGCTGCACTGAATGTAAAGGGGCTAAATAATTTTGCTCGCCCAATTCGTCAGTTTTTTATTTGTTAAAAAAGTATGAAATATCCAATGAATTTCGTTCCACTTCATGATTGTCCCACTTGTTGATTCTTCACACAAAATTACAGTTTCATATCTTTATGTTTGAAGCCTGAAATGTGGCAAAAGGTTGAAAAGTTCAAGGGGGCCGAATACTTTCGCAAGGCACTGTATGTTGTTCACTTTGAAATTGATGCAAATCTTAATTTTCAAAGGAGGTGTACTCATTAACACTGAGTAATGTATACACTATATCTATCGACCAATCGATAAAATTTAGACTATTATAATTAAGGAAGCTAAATTTCAGACTGTAACCTATATTCACTCACCTCCACTTTATTAGGTATACCTTTCTTGTATCGGCTGCACCCCGTTTCACCTTCAGAGCTGCCTTAATTCTTTGTGGCATATATTTAACTGGAAGGTGCTGGAAACATTCCTCAGAAAATTTGTTCCAAAAATGGATGATTGGATTTAGATCTGGTGACTGTGGAGGCCATTTGAGTACAGTAAACTCATTGTCATGTTCAAGTAACCAGTTTGAGATTGTGTGTTTTATGAAATGGTGTGTTATCCTGCTGGAAGGAGCCATTTGAAGATGCGTAGACTGTGGTCATAAAAGGATGGACATAGTCAGCAACAATACTCAGTTTCAATGCCACAGAGTCCCACCTATGCTCAATTGCGGGGCCCAAATGTTACCAAAAAAATATCCACCACACAATTACACCACCATCCTGAACTGATGATAGCAGGCAGGATGGATTCATGCTTTCAGGTTGTTTATGCCAAAATCTGACCCTACCATCTGAATGTCGCAACAGAATCAAGATTCATCAGACCAGGCAAAATTTTCCAATTTTCTATTGTTGAGTTTCCTTTTCTTAACTGACCGGAGTGGCACTCGATTTGGTATTCTGCTTTTGTAGCCCATCTGCTTCAAGGTTTGACTTGTTGTGCATTCAGAGATACTCTTCTGCATACTGTACCTTGGTTGTAACGAGTGGTTATTTGAGTTACTGTTGTCTTTCTATCAGCTCAAACCATTCTGCCCATTCTCATCTGACTTCTGCCATCAACAAGGCATTTTCACCAAGAGAACTGCCGCTCACTGGATATTTGCTCTGTAAACCGTAGAGAATGTTGTGCAGGAAGATCCCAGTAGATCAGCACTTTCTGAACCAATTATGGTTTGGCATCAACAACCATGCCACGTCACTTAATTCAACTTTCTTCCGCATTCTGATGGTTTGTTTGAAATTCAGCAGATCAAATTCACCATGTCTACATCACTAATTGCATTGACTTGCTGCCACGTGGTTGGCAGATTTGATATTTGTGTTAAAGAACAGTTGAACAGGTGTACCTAACATAGCGGCTGGTGAGTGTATGCAAAGGCCATATTAGAAACACCTTCCTGCTCCAATTCATAGATGAATGTACAGAACTTAATAAACTGGCCACTGACTGTATATTTGTAAAGAGTTACACTGTAAATATGCCAAATAGTTTATTGGGTAAACAACCACATTTTGGCCTACAGTAAACTTTTCAGGAATATTGTCTGTAAAGATTAAAATTAAATACTCAGCCTTTCAGGACTCACCACTTAGCAGTAGCACAAATGTAGGCAGTCGAATCCCCATGGCTGAAATTAAAAAAGACAGTTTACATTTAAATTTAACAATACAATGCGTCTTTTATTGCAGTGTCTTTAAATATTGTATGGCATTTGATGATGATAATAATAATATAAAAATAATAATAATAATAATAATAATAATAATAAAAACATTTACCCATAATTCAAATTGCATTCCTTAAAGGTGCAATATGTAATACTGACAGCCAGTAGCTGTTTCTCAATGTCAAGGATCCTTCCTTGGTAGGACAAATCCTTCCAAGTCAGGA
>JACXGM010005209.1:20381-35751 GCA_016801145.1 Umbra pygmaea
TGGAGCGTAATGGAACAGGCTTGCAAGTGCACGTCATTGCGTCATTACGTCAGTGAAAAGGTCCGGTTCAGTTAGCCTACCGTTTGCTCGAAATGTATCTAGCTAATTATTAATTGCAATTTGTACTGGCGTTAAACTTTACTTAAATGTACTACCGTTTTAACAAATGTACAATAACGTTAAACACTAAAGATACTTAAATTTGAAAGCATATTGCTCCGTCTCCACTAACGTCCGCCATTTTTATTTTTTAAACGAGCTGGGAAATCCGTGCGCATAGGATTGTGGGTGATGTGAGAGCGCGAAGGATACACATATGCATCCTTAACCGTCTATGGGAAATTGTCTGAACGAAGGACTCAGTCCTTGGTTGAACTTCGGAGGATCCTTGACATTGGAACAGTACTTCGACAGACTTTGATGACGTAGCATCCTTGAAATTCCGACTTCGAAGGATCCTTCCTTGACATTGGGAAACAGCTAGTGTTTAAAATGGGTACTGCAGTCCAAATTCAAAATACCTGAGAGTCGTCTCCCTCCGCTCCCTCCTTCCCAGAATCGAAATTTAACGTGACAAACTAGATCAGCGCAACCATGACAAGACAAGCAAACCGTGTTTAACTAGGTCTCTGGTCATGCAACCGTTTAGAAACATGCAGAGGTTTTTTAGGTATGGTAGAATCTCTCTGTTGATCAGTAGCGGCTGGTTAATAAAGGGCCGCCCTCATTAAAACTAAATGCATTTCATAATTAAACACAAAGATAATATAAATTAAAAATAAAAAAATAAAATAGTTTACTCGTGCGATGTGCAGGCTGGTAGTAAGAGCCTAAGCATTTTATTAAAAAAATGTTTTAATCGGTTAACTATTTTCTATGTAAATACAATATGGTTCATGCGTTTCATGTTTGAAGGACGCCGGACAAATGAATCACTATGTGAGTCCTTAAACTTTTGGCAAGCATGTGACCTAAGGCTGGTCTCTAATTGGTTTCTTGAAGATACGCCTCCGGGCGCAGCTCGTTGCGTCCCTGGCGAATCAGAATTTTATATATGTGATTTAATCTAATCTCATTGACTCTCGACGCCTGTCATTCAATTTCACACTCGTTGCCGCTAAACGCGCAAGATCACACAAATCACGTTCGTAGAGATAATGGCAGCAGACAAATGGCAGCAGACAAATTCTATCATTGATTTACAAAAAAAAACTTTCACACGGCGTTCGCTGGAAGAGAAAAAGAGGGTAAACGATCTTGGACCGGAGCAACCCGATTTAAAAATCCAGCAGCAGGACAGTGACCGAGGACGAAGCTACAACCGGGGCTTCACACGCTCTTGTTATGCGAAACGGAGTTGGCTGGCTGGATGTGATGTTAGCAATGCATTTTTTTGCATTTTTTTGCTTTCCCTGTCGTTTTCAAAGTGTCTGCACTGAGGTTTTGTGGACAACAACGGGGGTAAGAGACCTTAAACATCTCTCTGGAAAATGTAAATGTCACGAAAGTAGCCGCAGCCATTTTGATAACACCATGAAACTAACGTTTTTCTACAGAGTTAGCATTGCTGAACAACTAGATGAAGGCTACAGGATTGGCATTAGAAAGCACAATGAAGAGGTGACAAATCGACACATACTGTCCAGAATAATAGACTGTGTGAAATTTTGGGGAGCCTTTGAGTTGGCTTTACGTGGCCATGATGAGAGTGACAGTTCAGAACCCCGGGATATTTCGCGGGTTGGTGGATTTTGTTGCCTCTCTTGATGGAGCTTTGAAAGAGCACCTTGACAGCGCCACTGTATTTAAGGGAACTGGGCAGTATGTTGTCTGTTACTAAGGAAAAAATAATCAAAGAAGTCCAGACAAGTGATTTTCTATCTATCCAGGCAGAAGAAATGACAGATATTGCCACAGTCACAACTTGTGCTTGTACTACATCGATGACAAACAATGTGCAGGAAAGATTTTTTGAGTTCATCCCTCTGCAGTCAGCTACAGCTGAGTCCATTGCTACTGAACTAAAAGAGCGTCTTGCTGCTATCCTTCCTGAGGATCAGAAAAGTAAGCTCATCTGCCAGGCATATAACGGGCCAGCGTGATGAGGGGTGCCACGGCAGGTGTACAGAGGAAAATACAAGATGTGTACCCAAATGGCCACTACATCCACTGCTACGCACATCAGCTCAACCTGATAATGCAACAGGCCACCTCTCACATATCCAAGGTCAGAATTTGTTTTTCAAACCTTGGTGGATTTGCCTGCTTTTTTTCCAAGTCACCCAAAGCGGACATGTTTTCTGGATAATGTGGTTGCCCATAGACTGCCAGGATCCAGCAACATCAGGTGGAACTTTCATAGCCGTGCCATAAATACTGTTTTTGAAAACAGAGAGGATCTCATTCGCTGTTTTGAGAGCATACAAGACTCTGGTGACTTTGACCCCAATACTGTCAGAGAAGCAGGAGCCTTGGCCATGCTACTGGAGGATAAGGATTTTAATTTCTTCCTGGAACCTTATCATCACATCATGCCACATGTGGACTTCCTCTATGCCAAGCTCCAGAAGAAGAACATTGATTCGGTCCATATCAAAGGGAGCATCCAGCAGTTCCAACAGGAAATTCAAAAGATCAGGTAACTGTATTCCTGTAAAATGATTATTTGCTTTCTCTTTCATTATTAACCCTCTTTCTCTTTTGCCAATATTATAATATATTGTGTTTGTCCTTTACAGAAACTCTCTCCATTCCATTGGTGACCAAAGCAGTGGTTCTCGGCCAGCAAAGAGGCGTCGGGCGCTCAGTCCAGAAGATCGTGAAAGGATTGCAGCAGAGGTGAGTTTATAGAAATCAGTAAAAATACCAATGTACATTATTGTTGCGCTGCAGAGCTGTTCTGCCTGCATATGAGATTAAAGAAAACATTTTTTGTTTGGTATAAATCCTCAAAAAAATCTGTTTTAACATTATACAGCATCCTGAAAAGAATAAATTGACAACATAAAAATAAATGATCAAATGAAATATTAAGTCAACTTAAATGCTACTGCTTCACCCTGCTCCACTACTTGCTAGCCACAATTACCTGACACCAAAAAACCTTGCTAACAATAATTAAAACAACTTAAACCCACACACTGCAGCTAGATACCCAAACAAAGTTATGGTGTTAAGAAATTAACTGAATGGGCTGTTTAAAGCAGATTTAATAAAATAAAGTAGGCCACCACTTATACTGCTGACCTTCATATAACAGTGAAAAATACAGTCTAACAACATGGCAACACAAACTACTGTGTCTTGTATGGGACAAAGAACTCAAATGTCTTGAATTTTATTTTAAAAATCATAGCAACAGTGACACTGGGGCCTTCTAGGCTACTACCTTACATTTACATAAAATATTTTTTAAATTATCTCTATTTCTGTGACACCATCCTGGGACACAGTAAAGAGCGCTTTTCCTTTACAGACCACCTTGTCTGTTCCACCTTGTTGCAGGGGGACAGGTTTGAGGAGTACAAGGATACCTTTCCTAAAGATGCACTGAGCAGCACCTTGAAAGCATACCCGATGCTCAGTGGAAGCAAGGTGAAGACAGAGCTCAGTCTCATCTACAGCAAGGAAGAGTTCAGACCCTGCCGTGGTGCTGTGGACCTATTCCAGCTGTTTATGGAGAATAATCTTGAAGAAGTCTTTTCCGAAACTGTCACTCCTGAAAGTTGTCATTACCACACACCCATGACCACTGCTGAAGCTGAAAGGTGCTTCTCAACCTTGAAAAGAATAAAAACATTTCTCAGAAACACCATGACCCAGGAGAGGCTGAATGCATTGGCCATGTTGTCCATGGAAAAGAGGCTTGTTACTGAGATGACTGACTTTAATCAGAGAGTCATCGTGAAATTTGCTGGCCAGAAGGAAAGGAGAGCAAGTTGTTAACATGCTTTATGGTAGTAGGTGGAAGGATATAGTTTAAAATAACTAATTCAGAGTCACTCTATTCTTATGTTTGTAACTTGACTCTTGAGTCTTGTATTGTATTGTATTGTATTGTAATGTTCTTGTTAAATACATAGTTGTTTAAATAAATTAGTGCTGGTTGGCTTAACCCAGGTTTGAAGTACTGCTTTGTAAAACGCGCCCCCCCAAAACAAATATCACCAGCCGCCACTGCTGTTGATCCCGTTCGTTTGTTTGCTGCTTCCATGGCTGCAGTGTCCTGTTTTTACAGGTATGCCTGGCAACCCGGTTGTGCTGTCAAAATAAGCAGTTGATAACAACACACAGGCCAAAACATAAACATAAATTCCGTCACGGAATGTACATTTTTCAAAAGAAAAAATACTGACATTAGCATTGTTGTCAGAAAAGATAGTATTTCAGCTTAACATGTTTCCCTAATATCTGATGAGGCATTGGTGTCATTTTTGGATTTATTACAGTACATATATTACATATTGCACTTTTAAATAAAAGTAAGATATCTATTACAGATATTGTCAGATTAGTGTAGTGTTAAAATCTATTGTCAGATTACCATTGTCAGGGCTGTATCATTACAAGATCATTTAAGTTAATCAGTGCTCTCTTACCTGATCTGGATAGCTGGTGTGATTGGGTTCTGGTAACTCAGCTTTAAATTCCATGAGCTCCTTCTCAAGAGCCAATCAGGCTCTCTGGTCATCAGTATAATAAACATAGGTGTCAAAGTTTGTTTTTGTGGTGGTCAAACACACCCACATGTTGCAAAACTTATCCTTAATATTTAAATTGTATTAAAATCCTTTGTGAAATGTGCCTATTAGCTTTTTCATGATGAAACTGAACATTGCGTAAGGCTAACACTGTGGTACTTAACACAATGTCGTGCCTTTACTGTGGACTTGCCTCCCTTTTTAATTGTGATTACAATGTTGACATGTGGCCACCACCCACAAAATAAAGGCTAACATGTTAAATCCTGATAAAAGACCATGATTAAAGGACACCGACATCTCAATACACTTGTGTATGTTAAAAGTGCTAAGTGGTACAACTACTCTATGTAAGGGGAGGCATTGTGGTGTGATTGATTGTGTTGTAACTGGTTCATGTCTGACTTTCCCAGATGGATTTGATGCCTGTCTGATAAGAGGTTTTGTCCATTTGATTTCAGTATTTGGATAGTGTTATTATCTCAGGTTATCCATATTGCTTTCATCCATATTTATTGAATATTTAGAAATAACAGCATGTTTTGCTCATAGAACAACTACTTATACTTACCAAATGTATTTTAACATTTAGCTGCAAAACTGTCTCTATATTAGGAAGGTATGTTTTGTCGCATGATTCTATGCTTTGCATTTGCGTAGTGCTTCAAGTAATTGCCTAACTGCTCTTACGCAGGGTGAACCTAGCTAGTGTGAATGCAGCGTCATGGGCCTACATTGATTGTTAAATAATAATTATCTGCATGAAAAACAAATTCAGTTTTGTGAGCATCAAATTATACTAACATGATCTGTGCGTTTTTGCTTATCCTGTACCACAAACACTTGGGGATCTACAATAGTGTTATTGTGGTGAGATAATTATTTGTTTTTCATAAAGCTAATTATTATTTAGTTTCAGGCTGTCAGGGGAGAGCAATACCCTGTAACCCTAATACACTGCACTAGGGTTAGCTTGACCTCGCATTCCCTGAGTAAAAGAGAGCCTGCTAGAGAAAGAGTTGTACAATTTCTCCAGTCTTTCCCCTATGAAAACCACCTACAGATACATTTCTGGAAAAATTAAGAGAGCACAGCAAAATCATCCATGTCTCTGGCTTTACTATTGAGAATGTGTTTGGGTAAGGGTAAAATTAACATTTGTTTTATTCTATAAACTACTGACAACATTTATTATAATTCCAAATAAAAATGTTGTCATTCAAAGCATTTATTTGCTGAAAATTACAACTGGTCAATTATTCTAAAAATATAAGTGTTGTCAGACCCTTAAATAATGCAAAGAAAATAAGTTAATGTTCATTGTCAAGCATAGATGTGGTGTAGAGAGAGGGAGACCAGCACAGGCAGTAGATGGTTGTTGCTTGGTTTTAATGGACAATCCAGGAACATGCATATATATGCAGTTGCAGGCGAACAGTTGAAGCAAGTGCACAACAAGTATACTTGTATAGCTTATTATGCTCTCACAGTGGCATAAACACTGACAGCTAACACACAAGTAAAAAGTGTTCACATAAACTTCAACAACACTGCCCTCATTTTCCAGTAGCTCATCAAACACAATCAACCATTTATATGGGCATATGTGGACTGTCTGACCTTGTTTTGCCTTGCAGTGTTCGGCAACACAGTCACTCTCATGCCTGTCCCATTCAATTTCCGGTGCCAGTGCAGGACTCCTTTCCTGGGGCAACCATCAGGTGGTGGAGACACTGAAAACGTGACTTGAGAAGGCCAATTGCCATCTCAGTTCAGGCCCTTGTTCTTGCATGGGCAATATTGTATCCTTGCTGTGCTGCTGTCTAAGGGTCTGCAAGGGGAGTAAGAAGGTACGTCTCACAGGCATAACCCTTGTCTCCCAGCAGAACACAAGTAAAACTTTTGAATGGGACTTTCTTTATTGCTTTTTGTAATTTGACTTTCTGTAAATGAGAAACTGTTCTTTATGTGCTTATCTGGTTAAATATAGGTTAAATAAGAAATAAAAAATTGCCCTCAACACTGACTTCATTGAAATCACTGTTGCAACTTCATCAATCATTTCAAATCTGAACGACTGCAATAGTAGGATTCAAATCAAACTTGTGACAGCAATAGTGACAAGAAATGCATGTTAATAAACCTAAAGCAGAACACATTCAGAAGAAAATTGTATAAATGTTAAACACGTTATTTCGGATCAGAGCGACAACTGATTTAACAGAAGACTCCGGGATTAATCTTAGCCAGGCTGTTAGCCTGCTCTGTAGCAGGCCAACTGCTAAGAATACATCTCCATGGTTACTTGGCTGAGTTTACTTCATCCTGCTTTTGTGCAACCAAGTCAAGGCTAAATTCATCCAGGATAACTTGAATATCCCGGCTTAATCCCTTATCTGGTTATTGTGCAATAGCCCCCTGGCTGTGAAATGAGTTGGGGAACATTGTCAAAGCAGAATGATGCAAGTTTTCTTCAAGGACAACATTGTATGTGGCTTGATTCATGCATCCTTCTCAAAAGCAAATTTGCTCGATTCCAGCCTTGCTGAACCACCCACAGATCATCACCAACACTCCACTAAATTTCACAGTGGGGGTGAGACACTGTGGTGTAGGCCTCTCCAGGTATCCGTCTAACCATCAGACAATCAGGCATTGGGCAAAGCTGAAGATTGAACTAATAAGAGATGACCTTACTCCATCTAAGATCCAATCCTCATGTAGATTTCCAAACCTCAGCCTGGCTCTTTTTTGTTTCTTTTTGATGAAGGCCTTTTTTCTAGCATTGCACAACTTCTGCCCTGCCCCGAGGAGCCTGTTTAGAACCGTCCTTGCCATGCACTTCACACCAGGTGCCCAAGTATATTTTGTAATACACATTTTAATATGTTACATTTATATTGAGGAACCATAAGTACTACTAGTGGATAATTAATAGGCTGCTAACTGAAGGGTTGTCCCAACTTGTTCAAATGTATAAATCATTGTAATGTTACTAATAATAGTTATAGCATTGTTCCTTATCAGTCCAATATGTATGCAGGTATTTGAATTGACATTTAACAATTCCATTGCCTTAAACAAATCTTGGTTCGGTCACCAGTTTAAGTTGAGACTGGGGTTATCCATGCACTTATGCAATTATGTCCCTATTTTACAAAAGATAGAACCTCTCATAATGTTGCCAAATAGACTCAACAATCATACCTGAAACTCACTGTGCCAATCTGTATATATTAAGTTACTAGGGTTCTTTGCATTTTGGTGGAGTGAAATATGTAACATGCATTGAGTGCTGTTCAGACGATAGGCAAGAACACTCACCTTGCCAGCTAAGGAAAACTGCATTGCAAGCTTCTCTCATTGACTCAAATTCAAACAGCTGAAAACAATGGATAATGTTACTGTAGCTAGCTAGTTTTGTGCCCTGGAAATAGACATACATATTAATGTAGTCAGGAAAAGTATTTTTTTTCGAGGAAAGACAATTTTAATATATGTGATTAACTGTAATGAACACAGTGTTTGGCATTTGAAATGTACAGGTCCTTCTCAAGAAATTAGCATATTGTGATAAAGTTCATTATTTTCCATAATGTAATGATAAAAATTAAACTTTCATATTGTTTAATTGCCTCCATGCCACACCGCATTGAAGCAGTCATTTCTGCAAAAGGATTCCTGACCAAGTTAGTTATGTTAGTGCATAACTAACATAATTATTTAAAGGTTGACTTTTTCTTTTTTTGTTGTATTACAAACACTTATTTTATTGGTCAGATGAAATATGCTAATTCTTTGAGATAGGAATTTTGGGTTTTCATTAGCTGTATGCCAAAATCATCAGTATTAAAACAATAAATGACCTGAAATATTTCAGTTGGTGTGCAATGAATCTAAAATATATGAAAGTTAAATTTTAATCATTACATTATGGAAAATAATGAACTTTATCACAATATGCTAATTTCTTGAGAATCACCTGTACATTGGGGGAGATAGTGCACTGTCTCTTTAAACATAATGTGATTTTGGATTTGAGAGAGTGTAGTTACAGATTGCTGTGTGGAGTTGAGTCAGAGAATCTAAGCTGGCTAGAGATGGAGCATGTTTTGTTAATTTTGTTGCAATGGAGCAAGGGCTTGAAAAAACAATTGCAAAAGAACAAAGATACGCTGATGTTGACTTGAGTTATTTCAAGTGTTCATCACTAGGAAACGTCAGCAAACTGCAAGCTAACATAAAGTTTGACCAGTATTTCAATGTAGCGAAAATGAAGATTGGTGACATTTATATCTATGTGTTTAGCTGTATTGAGCGATAAAGAAATATCTAACATTTCCATTGTTTGAACAACTTACCACCAAAGACAGACTCTTTTAGATTCCCCCCACATCGCTGATATCAAATCATTGTGAGGCAAAGGGTGGAGGTTTACAATCTTTTGAAATTTACGAATGCACTATTAAGTGCTTTCATTGCATAATATTAATATAACTGAAATTACCTAGTGATGTTTACAGTGACATATTGGGGGGGACAAATAATAATGATAATGAGTGCAATTTATAGATCTAGTTAAAGCGACAATCACATGGAAACACTAGCAATGTCTGACCCAGGACAGACGAATCCAGCCAACCTAACCAGCAGTAGAGACTAGCTGTGAAAAACATGACAGTACAAACCTCGCCAGCAGATTATAAACAACACATGAGTGCATACTTAGGCCCTGTTTACACGAGAACGCACACGGGTGAAAATGTAAAAATATTTGATCAGATGTGCCTTCTCGTTTAGACGGCGACAGCGGTTTTGGGGCTTAAAAGCGTAAAAAAGTGAAACCACCCTCCAGAGTGGAAATCTTAAACGCTCCACCGTCGCATTCCCGTCTAAATGGTAAAAAACGCAAAAGTCTGGTAGACAGTGAAGGCACCGATCTGCTCACGGTGGCTCTCATCGCATACGCATGTGCCAGTACAGGAAAATAACAACAAACATGTCAGATTAATTCCATACGTCAGACTTCAAGTTGCCCTAGCAGCTCTGATAAACATACAAGAGTATTTTCAGCAGTTGTCCGAAATACATATTTGTCAGCTTTTGTTGTTCGCTTTGCCGTTTTGGTTTTGCGGGAGAGAAGTAGAAGGAAGGCTGTACGCAGGCATGCAGACTACCACCTAGCCGCCTAGAGTGCATACTACATCAAATTTCACAAACTTTAGCAACACCATATGCACGCAGATTTTTCCGCCCCCCAAAATGCTTGTCTAAACGCAGAAATAAAAGTGATAACTGTAATGAAGAGAACAGGACCAGGTTCTACAATAATAATAATTTATTCAGTTCCAAGCTTAAACTGGATAGGGGGCAAATCCGTAGGCAAAAACAGGGACAGGCAGGTTTTCATAAATCCAGGAGGGTTATCAGGCCAGGCAGGGTTCAGTTCACAGGGCAGATAGTCAGTTTCAGGCAAAGGTCGGTACACACACTAAGTAGTCGGATCGGGCAAAGGTTCGGTACACGCTGGAAACAAAATCAGATCAAAGGCACAAAAGGGGTAATCCAAAACGTAGAGTCAACGAAATAACAAAACAGGGTCAGACCAGGAATTCAGAAATAGTTATAATGCTCAGTATGACGTCCACTTACAATCAATACCTCAAAATGGTTGTGAGGAGGCAAGAGGTTTAAATACATACAGGACGAAGCGCAGGTAATCAGAATTCCAGTGATTGCGACCTAACTGTGGTGCTGTGGATGGGTTCCTGGTTGCTGTTGGTGACAGATGAGGCTGTGTAGAACGGTGTGGTCCTTGGCAACGTCACAATAACGCAATGGCACTTTTGTGTTTTCACTTTAGATCGTTTCCGTGTAAACATAGTACATGTACTCAGTGTGAGTTTCTCCAGTTCATAAATTTCCCAGTCTTCCTCAGCTTTCAGATTATAGAAGGCTCTGCTCTTACGCAGCATAGCGTCTTGTCTTAATTTGCGGTCAGTCATTCTGTAACACGTAAAGGAGCGAGTAGTCAGCAGGAAAAAGTTGTCAGGAGGTGAAATTAAATTTTGAATAAACCAGAAACACATACAAAATGAAAAGGACATCAGTAAATCAAAAGGTTTCTGTATAATTACGCAGATAGCAATTAAACACACATAGGGGCCTATCTTACAACCAGCGCAATTGACATTTTACACAAATGCATGTATCATTCCTATCTTGCACCAGACGCATATGGGACTTTTCCCTCCACAGACGCACGTCGGTAAATTAGGGAATGAACTTGCGTTCGTTGGGCAGTTCAGCGAAAAGAAGAGATCTACAGCACAAACGTTCCCTGGTGCTATCTTGCACTTCCCGAAAACAATTCCGCCACTGACCAGGAAAAAACTGGTTAAAGGTCAGTGGCGTGTTATTCATATGCTATTTTAAGGGTGCATGCTTAACCATAATGTAGCATGTGCACAACGCGCATACACTTTGCTCCTCTCATCTACACAAATGTAGCAGTTCTTTATTATTGCAATACGTAATTAGAAGGAAAAATATTACCACACGAGGGAAGTCATTGTGGTGTCCGAAAATGTAAAAAAATAGGTATACATCTAGTGTACACATTTACTCAAATTATTCAGAATGAATTATTTGCACTGATATACATCAACCTCAAGGGAACCCATTCAATCAACATACAAGTCATTTCCAATGCTAATAGTAAAATCACCCATGTCTTTGCGAATTACTCTGGCTCAAGCCACAACTAATTTATGGCAACTTTGCCATGAGGAATCCCCCTCTGGATGGGTGGCTGTGAAGGGGACAACGGCTATCCGTTAAAGACATGGTTAATGATGACACATTTTATGATGCCAGCAAGTGCGTGAAATGCTGTTTAATCGAAAACACACACAAACACGCAGTGTAGTCTAATTGAACGAACATTTGGCACACTGAAAATGTGCGTCAGGTGTTTGGATAGAACAGGTACACTACTCAAGTCGCAGCATTCTTTGTGGCTTGTTGTGTTTTACGCAACATTTACATGAATCCTGCATGTGTTGATGACATTAACTAGGAAAGATTAGAGGACTTCAGGAGAAGTGATTTTGAAATGCATGTGCCGGTGCAACTTAACCCAAATGCCCAGAAATGCAGAACGGGAGAGGAAAGCTTATTTGACAGAAGAGTAATCTCAGTCTAATGTTAGACTACATTGCAAAAATATTACCATACATTCATAACCTCGTGATTCAGTGAGAGTGAGTCCAAAACATCGTAAAGTAGGCTGTCTTGTGACCTTGCTATTGATTTTTCTTTTTACAAAATGTAATCTGCCCTTATAATAGCAATCCGCCATGGAACAAGCGTGCCTGCTCTTAAAGGGAATGTTAAGTGACGCTCTGATTGGTTTATTTCACGTTACGCCCAAACCACACCTATGACTAATGAAGCTACTTTAGACCTACCCATTTTAGATTTCGGCGGGTGCAAGAGTCATTTATCCCACCGGTAAAATAGCAACAGTGCCCGGGACCCTCCCACAATGTCACTTGCGTTTCTCGTTTGATACTTGCATTTCAGATCGTTAAAATAGGGCCCATAGTGTAGCGCACAGGTGAATCAGAGACACAGTGATAATAGTTAGCTGCTGCCCATAGTGGTACTTTAATATGCCTTTAGGGAATCATTTATTGTTATTATTTTCAGAATTTTTCTCACACCATAAAGTGTGGGATGATTGACAGTAAATATACTTCCGCAGTTCAATTTACAGGCACCCAATCTGCACAGGAGTTACTGGCAGTTTGCGCTGCCTTGTGCTGGAGGTCCGGGCAAAGTTGGAGAAGCCACTGTCAAGCTTAACTCACTGACTATCATATTCTTTCTTTTTTGGGGGGGGTGATTCTTCCCCATGCCTCCCCCCCTGCCAATTGGTCTTGTCTAATTCCAACTGCCCTGCCTTGTCAGCAGCTCCACAACACCTTGGACAGATGCAGGATGGTGAGGGGTGCTCACATGTCACATTCATCCAACCAGTCGCAGAGCATCTTTTTGCACCACTTATCCAACATTGAAGTTAATCAGCTCATTTATGGGATGAATACGCTCACCAACTATACTTCAATGATACAATTTACAGGCACCTGATCTGCACACAAGGAGTCAATGGAGAGCGATGTCGCAAGGTAGATAAGTTGACTTATTTATCCCAAATTTAATTGGCTATGGCAATTTGCACTGCCTCGTGCTGGAGGTCTGGGGAAAGTCGGAAAACCCATACTCAGGGTCAAACCACAGACTTTCATGATCAGTGTTGGGTATAACGCTTTGCGTTACTAAGTAACGCGTTACACTAGTCAGACTACTTTTTTTGAAAAAAGTAACCTAAAGCATTACTTTCAAAATTTAAGAAATTAGTTACTAGTTACATTTATAACGAGAATATTTGTTACATTTACTTTATATTTTCCTCTTTTTTGTTTTAGAACACAATTCAGTAATTTATTATCCATTGTCGTTTTGTTTTTTAATCCGTATTTCATTAGTGCGCCTCCACGCCAATCAAAAAAAGGAGAGATCTTGCACTTAAAATTGTAATGCGCTGAGTTATACAGATTGGAGGTTAGCAAAATGGAAGAATTCATAGCCTACAGTTTAACAGCTGGAAATATTCACATTACTTCAAAACTATCAAAAAGCAAGCACATGCATGTCGAGTGGGAATATAATGGAAAGCTTGTCATCGTTCGTCTCACTCAAATGTTTTGGACCAAAATTGCTTTTTTCTACTATGGCGTCTACAACGAGTGGAGGCATGTTATTTTCAAGTTATATTTTCCCCGGTTATTCCAATAAACACGCGTTGAAAACATGCACAATGTTACAGAAAATGTCCAATGTGCTTTAACAGGCGATGAGAACGCACTTTATGGAAGTTTTCTAGATACAGTAGGGTACACAAGGTGCGCAAGGATTCAAGTGACATGCACTCGGAACGTGTGTATTTGTGCCAGATGCGGCCCGCCGGGTCCTTTTGATATGGCCCGCAAGGCGTTTTTACCCTCCACAGTCTCCCGACACTCTAGAGCAGTGGTCACCAATCCTGGTCCTGGAGATCTACCATCTTGTAAGTTTTCACTTCAACTGCACATAATGTAGCTTAATTCAGATCATCATCCAGCTAATTAGTAGAATCAGGTGTGCTAAATTAGGGCTAAAGTGAAAATAGTCTGGATGGTAGATCTCCAGGACCAGGATTGGTGACCACTGCTCTAGAGTGTCAAGCGCAATTCTATCGCAATTATCCAGCGAACCGTATATGCTAGCAACTAAGACTTGGTAACGTTGGAAAGATGAAGATAAGCCAAAAATAATGAGTGTTGGCTTATCTATGGGAGTTTATCAGAGCCGGAGCTATTGCGCCTCAAATTCAGTCATGTTTTTTTAACTTTTGCCTTTTTTACTAAACACATTACAGACAGGAAGTAGGACGTGAAATTGACAAAATAGCAAAGCTGCAATGATGTAGGACATCATCCTGCACAATACCATCATGGTACCAATATGGTTCGAAAGAGGGGGTTCCGCTGATAAAATAATGCCAATGCAAATGAGGAGTGGTTCATCCATGTGGATTAATGACAGCCAGGAGATATCACGTCACAAAGTTGGGTACTTTTCACTGACTATATTTTGGTAAACTAAAAACATTACAGTCAAACAAGGAAATGGTGTAACAAAACACTTGTTTTCTGTAGGATACGCACATAACTGTGTAGGGGGCGGGGTTAATTAAATGAAATAACATTTCCTATTTTTCAAGCATCGCAGGGTTTCCCGCACCACTTTGCAGTCAAGGCGTCCCAAAATAGAAAATCTGACGTGAGTTGCGTCCGAAACAGCTCGTTAATATGTGTTTTGCGTCCGAACAGCGCCATCTGGTTGTGTATTAATGTCATTGCGCTCAGTCACCAGCATTCATAAGCAGTCTTAAAGGAGAATTCCGGGCGATTTCAAAACGTAGCTCTGTTGTTTGCATATCAGCAGTGCTGTCCGTACCCAGACAGCAAGCCAACATTGAATAAATATTGATTTTCCATCTGAATCATCATTATGGTTGATATTGAAATTTCAAGGCAAAATAAATGTTCAATCACCATTTGCATATCGATGAAACCTGACGTTATTAATGTTGATGGCAACAACATTGGAACAACATTGATCTATAGTTATCCTTATAATTGATTAAGCATTGATATTTGGTTTACCAGGCGATATTGCGAATGTGTTGAAAAGTCATTGATTTACAGTTGACCGGGAAACGACCTGTTGTTGAAAAGCCATCGCATATTTGACCGGGAAATATGATTGAAAATGCATCGATATATAGTTGACCGGGAAATATGATTGAAAATCCATCGATTTTTGGTGGACCGGGAGATAATTGGGTGGTAGACCAACGTCATGAACCAGACACATCTCATTTTTGGACCCTTGGGACACATACGATCAGGTAAGCTTTTGCTGATGTAATGTTCGATATTAATGAATTGTACCAAATCATACTGTTACTCGTTTATATGATGGTTAGTTTAACCCAGTGCTGCAGTCATTGAAATATATTTTGTTAAACCAATGTCAAAATCTGCCAAAGCTAATGTAACGTT
>JACXGM010005210.1:0-35654 GCA_016801145.1 Umbra pygmaea
AATAAATGTTACTGGAATAATTTGAGGAATGTTTCATTTACACATTACGTGTTGTCTTTCTTAACACCGTATTGCACCTCGCGTGAACTGAAAAATCGATTCCTGAGCAATCGATGACAACACATTCAGCACCTTCCCTTGGGACAGCACCTTGTAACGTCGCACTTAAGAGGCAGCTTAAGTGCGACGTGTTAAGAAGCTTCCTAAGGGAGACTTCGGGGAACACCCTTACGAACAAAAACAACTTCTGTAAGATAAATCTTTTAGAGTCTTCTTAGCGGGCTAAGAGTGAACGTTATCGGGGAACCGGGCCCAGATAATTTTTTGGATCAGCAAAATAAAAAATAATTGGAATTTGGGTTAGTGGTTTTTATCATTTCCAATGGTTATGATGAGCAATATGAGAGAGAAATGTGGTTAATATTGATTGATGTTTAGGTACATTAAATCACGTTAAACCTTTTCCTCGCCATAGGAGCCAATGAAGAAGAAAACTTTAACGTAAGATTACTTCTATAATCGTTGGATTTCTGTTTATTTATTTAGACAGGATTAAGTGTTTATAACAAGATATGGCCATGAGAAATTTGGTGATGATTGGCCATTGTTTAGGTACATTAAAACCACGTTAAGGTTTTTCACATTAATCATTTTAGTTTGTCCCGTATGCGATGTCGTAACGTGGCTCAAACACTTTCAGCATGTGTTTAAAGTCCACCTTTTGCACAACCGAATATGGCCTCATGACTGCACCTAGAAACACACCGACAGCGTTTGTGATGGCTTTAGCCCGGTCTGATTAATTGCTTAAATGCCACGGTGATAAGCGGTTGTTTTGCAGCTTTCGTTTTCACTCCTGTCAGTGAAACACTGGGGTGATGTCGCTTCAAATGCGTAGCCATGCTTGATGTGTTTCCACTGTCATATGGCTTTCTTGTGGCACAGTGCCTACACACTGTCACGGTTTTATCCACTAACCTCTTTTCTTCATCATTATATTGAACAGGGAAACCAATATGCTCCCATACAGGGGATTTAAATGATGCGGGGCATTCAAGCTCCTCCGTTCCTCCACTCGCCATGACCATGCTGTGAGCAGACTGAACATGCGCACAACTTTTTTTTCTTCCAGAAATCAATCTGCGGATCATGTTTGTGCCGAACCGAAGATATTGATCAGAACGGATCACGGATCAATGACGATCCGTTGCACCACTAGTTCTATGTGCAGTGTTGTTATGTTTTGGCTCTCTCTTGTGTCTGTTTCATGTATTGTTTTGAATTAGGTTTAATTGGTGACGTCAGTGTGTTAATTCCCAGCTGTTTTGTGTTTGTCATTTGTGATATAGTATTTACCCCTCATGTTTCCTTTCCACCTTGTCCGTCAATGTTCCTGTTACATGTTCTGTGTGTGGTGTTCCGGAGTTTATTCCTGTTTTGCCCCTCGTGGCGGTTTTTGTTTATCCTAGTCTGATATTATAGCTCCATTGGATTATTTGCATTTCCTTCGCGCTTGTCTCATCATTATATACACCACAACGGAGCACAACCGTGACAGATTGACGGACCACTAAAATGAGACAGCGAAGGAGCTACCGCACCTTCAGGGAGAGCCTTCCTGACCCCCCAGAGGAGGAAACGTCAGTGGGGACCTCAACCGGCTCAATTGCCGGATTATGGAGCAGGCATGGGCTATGGGCTACTCCCCGGAGGAAGTAAGCTACGGCGCCGATGGAGTAGCCTGTTTTGGCAGTAGCTGGCTGGAGGAGGCGGACAAGGGCGAAGATGAGTTTCCCTTGTGGGAGGAGAAAGAGGACCGGGAGGCTTGGGAGGGCGAGGAGGAGGAGGAGTGGGAAATACCCCCCCGAGTGGAGTGGAAGAGCCATTCGGCGGACACCACCCCAACTGCCCCTAGGTCCCCAGTAGTTGCCCCTAGGTCCCCAGTAGTTACCCCTAGGTCCCCAGTAGTTGCCCCTAGGTCCATAGTAGTTGACCCTTGGTCCCCAGTAGTCGTCGCTAAACCCCCCTTTCAGGTGATGGCCGCCAACCCCGTTCTTTGGTGGTCTGACAGTGAGGAGGAGGAGGAGATGCCGGCCCTCATAAGCGGCACCCCTCCCAAGATGGCCGACAGTCTCCCCACTAAAATTTTCGGGGGGGGCTATGAGGGGTGGTGACAGGACTCCGCCCCCCTCTTTTGCAGTCCTGTCCAGGACTACGACCTGGGGGACCCGCTCTGACAACACCCTCCAGCAGCCTGCCAACAGCCTCCAGCGGTCTGCTCTGAGCCCATCCTTGCCACGGACCTGGAGGTCCTACTCCTCCCTCCACCACCAGGGTTTGGTGATGACGCCTCCTGGGAGGAGTCGGGACCCCCGTCTCAGCCGCCACTGACCTCCGGAGCCCCTGCCCAGCCGCCGCTGACGTCTGGACCCCCTGCTCAGCTGTTGCTGACGTCCGGACCCCCTGCTCAGCCGCCACTGACCTCCGGACCCCCGTCTCAGCCGCCGCTGAGTCTTGCAAGACAGATTTGTGAACAATATTTGATAGAAATAGGTATTATGTGTACACAGAAAAAGTCTTAGGTCTTTGAGTTCAGCTCATAATAAATTGGGGCAAAAACAAAAGTCTGAAACCCTGTTGCCAAAACAGGTATCCCCCACACCAATAAAAAATGTATCATTCCAGAAATCAGATTTTAAGAGGAATATTACTCATCAATATATTTTCTGGACCATGGCCAGGCAACAAGTACCCTGCATTAATTTTGTCTACATACACAGATGTTTTACAGTTGACTACTATTCGTCAACCTCAAGGATTCAACCATGTAACCAACATTTTTGTATATATGAATGTAGTTTTTACTTTAATTTATGGAAAATATACTTATCTATAGCTAACCGCTCCTGAGTAATAGCTTCCTTTATACTAAATCTGCAACCATGTAACTTGCAGCCATGTGCAACCCTGTCACTCTTTGTTGGGTAACAGGGATGCTAATCACACAGTTTTTGAATGGGATCATTTGTATTCATATAAATATATAACATTTATAGGAATAGCTTTAACAAAATACAGTATAAATTTTGAAAAAACAGCTATAATTCATTGACTGTATTAGGCTCCATGACAAATTTTAGTAAAAAAATAATAATATAGCAATTTGAGTTTAAATCATGCTCAGATGGTAGGCTACATTGGATAATAAGAGCAAGTGGAAAGAGCAATGGTTCTGCTAACTTACAGTGGTGCTTGAAAGTTTGTGAACCCTTTAAAATTGTCTGAATTCCTGCATAGATAAAGTATCACCTAAAACATTGTCAGATTTTCACACAATTCCTACAAGTAGATAAAGAGAACCCAGTTAAACAATTGAGACTAGAGTATTTTAATTGGTCATTTATTTATTGAGAACAATGATCCGTTATTACAATCAATCAGAAGACAAACAGGCTTGAGTGAGCACATTGATAGATCCCTTTTCTTTAAATAAAACCAAGTCTATGACACATTTGTGGGACCATGTACCTTGGCACGAACATGGCACGAACAGAGGAGATTTCTGAGGATCCCAAAAAAATATTTGTTGATGCTCATCAGGCGGGAAAAGAATACAAAATCATCTCTAAAGTGTTTGGACTCCACCAATCCACACTCAGGCAGATTGTGTAAAAATGGAGGACATTGAAGACCCCAGCAGTGGTCAACCGACAAAGATCACTCCAAGAGCAAGGCATGTAATAGTCATTGAGGTCATAATGGAACCCACGGTAACTTCTAAGCAACTAAAGGCCTCTCTAGGCTGAGAACACTGACCAACAATCGTGTGCAGGGTTGCAAAGAGAAATACACTAATATTGCTGCCCATCTGCATTTCTCAAGATCACACTAACAAGCTAGAAGGTCATTGGAAAAATGGTGTGTGGTAGGATGAGAATAACATAGAATGAGATGTGTTGTGTTTGGCTAAAGGAAACACAGGATGGCTTGCCATCATTGGTGGAACAATGTATTCTGAACTATATCAGCAAAATCTAACTGAAAATGTTTGGACATCTGTCCGTGAACTGAATCTCAAGAGAAGGTGTGTCATGCAGCAAGATAACAACCCCAAGTCTTGACCTTAACCTGATCTAAATATTGTGGAACGACCTGACGCAAGCAGTGGATGTGGGGTAACCCACCTATATCCCAGAGTTTAAGCTGTTCTTTATGGATAAATCGGCAAACATTCCTCCAAGCCAATGTATAGGACTGGTCAAAAGTTACCAGAAACATTTATTTGCAGATACTGGTCCACAAGGGGGTCACACCATATACTAAAAGCAAATTTTCACAAACTTTTGAATTAAAATAATATTCTCAATTGACCTCTTGTCTTTAGTATATAGGAATAACACACATACTGCAACCTTGTTACCCAATATGCAGCGCTGTCACAAAAAGTTCAAACGTGTTATTCAGTCATTTTTTATGAGAATAAATGTTACCACTTGTACTTTACTGTTAACCTTAATAAATTAACGATGTAAAAAATACAATTATTAGTTGCAATGATTGATACCTGCCTGTCTTAAGAATCAATAAAAACTGACAAAACATTGAGAAATATGTTATTTACACCTTATATTGAGAGAATAAAATGGATGACATGCTGAGTATATATTAATTATGTCTAGACAACAGAAAATGTGGTTAAAATAATTTTTAAATATTATTCAGAAATCAACAAACAAATTGGTGACAGGGTTGCAAAAATGCTACTTGTCTGGAAAAACCCAAGGTGGGCAAACAACATTTTCTGTAGGTTAAACATATTCTTTCATTATGTCTTTGTTGAAAAAGAAACAAAAACATTTTTCAACAACCTTCAGATTCAATTTCCACTCTGTTGGAATGTAGTCATTGAGGGAGTCTATTAAATTTTGTTGTACTTTTATTTACCTTTTTGTCAAGCTACTGTTGTTCAAACAGCCAGCAATAACTTATAGCTGTTGTAGCAGTGTGGACTAGTTGCTCTTTAGCTGAGAATCATGATATACATTCCATGCAACCGTTTATTTGTTCATGCTAACAATTTGATTATTGGAATGAAATAGTTTTTAGGCATGATGTCATATGTTGATTAAAAAAGGCATGCAAGTATATTCAATAGGACCAATCAAGCATAACCAAATAGTTTATACGATAGAATTACATACAATACAATACAACCACCTTTGCCTACTTTATATTTAATATTGGTGTGATTAAAGTACGGACATGGATTGTACCCTACTTGGTGGCGTGGTCAAGTTAAACTCCGCCTCGTGGTGTGGATCTTTTGGGGAGGAATTTTTTGTTTATTGATACTCTAGTTTGACCAGACAACTCTCCCAATAAATAATTAACTGTCCCTTACCATATCATATAGAAGTAGACATTCTGTTATGTTCCATATTATATGGGTGGTCATCGATCATCAACGGTGACATAAGGTTTTGGCCGAATGACCACAATAATATTCCTGTAGCGCTGACGTGCCACTATAATGTTAAACAATTCTGTAAATGTAGAGGGCCACATTCTGAAACGGGTTACAGTTTAAGGCCGATGAAGTAGAATACATCTTTGCTACATTGTGACTTTTATTTTTGAAGAATAACAAGTCATACTGTACTCATCTGAAACTTGTTTGACTGGGGAAAACCAGGGTGGAAATTCGACCTCGGCAGGCACACCCCCTTTTCTGCTGTGAAGGGAAGCCTCTCTCTTGTAGCCAATGCTATTATAGTGTTGTAGGTTACTGTCTGAATCAGTATTGTTAGGGCAGAGCGCATGACACATTACAACTTCACTTTTTACTTAGACATAAATACAACCTTAGAAAAGGTTTGCTTAACGAGCTAAATGAACACATTCTTCTGTTGAAACAATGATTGATATTCCATAGCCAAGGTTCAACTGGCTGCTTTTCTCGGATTGCAACCTATAATCGAAAATCTTTGACTGACACAGTGACATCAACTGATCGTCCATCAGCTGTCACCCGACTCTAAAAACTCAATAAAGGAGCGTGACATTACGCAGACACATCGGAGGTAAGCTATATATCCATCTGCTCAATTGTCCTTATATTCCCATCAGCGACTGTAGCCTACATTATGACATTTACACCTGACAGTGTAGATCATGTATAGCTTAATTGACGCTGGCTAAAACTTATAGCGTTGTAGACTGTTTTTCTGGAATTTCAACGTGACACTTTGGCTACTGGGAGAAGACGAAACAGCATGTCATGTCACTTTTATTCTCGGTATAGCATATATCTACTGATTAAAGAGCAATGGTGGAGCTTTCAATCCAGATTGATACATATATAACTTGCATAGTGCTATCCCATTATACTCCATAAATTAACTGCACAAATAATCCTGTGTGTCATAACACAACCTGTTGCTGTGTGCTCAACACATTCTATGCTGTTAGAGCCTGGTATAATTTCTTAATGCAAATAATGCACTTCTAATGTACACAGATGATAAGTAGGGTGTTACCACATTCCAGCAGCATCCTGGCACGTATCCTTGTAAGCATACTTTTATTTAACAAGAGGACATTTAAGGTAATTTCCTTGTGCTTTTGGAAATTGTTAATGCATTTGTCTTGTTAAGTCTGCATTTGATGGTGTGAATGCATGATGATGCCTTCATGTCTGGGTACATTTTAGGATATCAAGTGAGATACACACGTCCTCCAGGCATGAAAAAATATCACATACTGTAGGAAATAGAGTCTGCACACTCATGCTCTCCACCACACATGTCTGTAAAGAAATAACAAAAATGATTACAGTACATTTTAAGACACCCCTGTCACTGCAGTATCATGGTGTTCCATTTAGTGATATGCCTTCCAAATCACTAAAGTGATGTAAATCATTGAGTTCATATAAAAGATTCACTAATTCATGTATAGCAAATGTTCGTGACATTTACTTTTGTGATGGGACCATATTACTTAGTGTAATAGCACTCAGTTCATTTTTTCAAACACAGAACACATTGACATAGTACTGTTGGTAATAACTATATAAATTTGCATTTTATTTATTTTTACCTGGAATAAAAAGATAAATATTTGAATGTACGCATCTGGTAACTAGCATATTTTGCTAAAAGCCTTCATTACACTTCTGGTACACATTGTAGTGTTGGTGTAGGCTTACAACACTTCAAAGGCACTCCATGTTGTAGTGTTGGTGTAGACCCACATCACTGTTCCGTCCCTCCCCACTCTAGTGTTGGTATAGACCCTCATCACTTTTGTGGCCCTCCCCACTGTAGTGTTGGTATAGACCCTCATCACTTCTGTTCTCTCCCCACTCTAGTGTTGGTATATACCCTCATCACTTCTGTGTCCCTCCCCACTCTAGTGTTGGTATATACCCTCATCACTTCTGTTTCCCACCCCACTGTAGTGTTGGTATAGACCCACATCACTTCTGTGTCCCTCCCCACTGTAGTGTTGGTATATACCCTCATCACTTCTGTGTCCCTCCCCACTGTAGTGTTGGAATAGACCCTCATCACTTCTGTGGCCCTCCCCACTGTATTATTGTTATAGACCCTGATCACTTCTGTGGCCCTCTACACTCTAGCGTTGGTATAGACACTCATCACTCCTGTGGCCCTCTACACTCTAGTGTTGGTATAGGCCTACACCTTATCGTACAAGGCCCTTCTGTTAGTCTACAGTGAAGTATACATTTAGATATGTCTGAATTGCTATAAAGCAATTATTTCAACTGAAAAAGAGATTATTTTTAAATCGTTATAAAATTAATGAAGGCATTGTACTGACAGCTGTTAAGCATTTATGTTTAATGTTTTCCATTTCAACTTAGGCAGCATTAAACTTTCTGACCATCTGTTGCACAATAATGATTCATTCGAACAAATCTTTTGGAGAGCAGTGACTCAGTACACTCATTTTATTGAGGTTTGTTCAGAAACAAAGAAACCTTTACAAAGTACACATCAATATTTCCATCCACCGTAGTGACAATCGCAAAATGTGGCTCATTGGAGATGTTTTTATTTTTTGGGCAACTGATTGAATCACTTATGAGTGACTGTTTCACCACTTTGGTGTGGCTGCAACTCAGCATTGTACAATGATTAAAGAAAGCTTCTATTTTAGCCAAGATGTGAATGAAAAAGTTTATGAATAGGCAAGATGTAAAATGTACATAATAACACCCGATTGACAAGTAATAATAAAATACATCACAAACATGCTTTAAAAAGCAAAAATATAAACAACTGGAGGGTTGTAGTAGGTCTTGTTACTAGATGATGGTCTCCCACAGCTGTTAGAATATTGAGGCAATCCAGAAAGGCAGCAGTAGTGAAGGGGGTGTAATTGGTCCAAGGATGGAGAAGTTTGTGTGAAAGACACCGGGCTGGAGCTCTTCATTGGGCACCTTCACTTTATCCTCTGTAAACTGGCTAGATTATAAAAATCTGATAGTGCAGCACCACCTGGGTGACGCCTTGGCAGCTGGAGGCCAAATTACAATCTGTGATACAGGTAACCTACAGTACGAGCAGGCTGCATTCTCTCAGAGCTCTGTATCCACTCACAGCAGACCTTGCTGATACTGAGGTAGATATAACAGACTATTTGCTGTTCAACTGATAGTAAAGGTTTGTTGAGGTACCTACAGAGTTGCACAGCCCTTTCAACATTAACGCGTCGGTTTTCGCAGACCGTTGTTAAATGAGTTCTTATCTCTATGATAAGAAGATATGTTGGCTTCAATCAAGTTAAAATGGGCATAGATGGCAGTGTGGTAGGTTTTAGAACCACAAAAACTATCTTATGACGTTCGTGGAAATTTAGGAAAGGAAGATTCAGAGTTTGTCCTGAGCCTAGCATCAGAGTCAATTTGGCAGTCTGGGAACCGCCTCGATGAACACCGTGACAAAATGTGCCCTCCACTTTGGTAACCAAACATGACATCAAAGCCTGCCGCTGTTGTCTCAGTGGACCTTATACAGTAGATGCCAAATGTGATTGCAGCGTCTGCTGAGGCATTCAGGTCTTCAGAGACGTTGATGGAGCAGAGTGTGTCTGTTTATGCTGTTGCTGCTGTATCAAGTGTCCCAACCATTGTTCACAGCCACTTTGGTACTTAAAAGAAATAAACAGCTGACCAGGCTTAAGCAGCTGTCATTTTGCACCAGGGGACCTGTGTGTGTGTCGGTGTGTGTGTACGTCAGCAAGAGGGTACATTATAAGTGCATATGCTTGTCAGGGCCTTTTTTAGATGTTAAAATCCTAGTGATTAGGCCGGGGACCACACCCCATGGGGATGAAACAGGCAGCTGCCTGTGGGAATCATCTGGAAGTGGGTCACTGTGGTCTGACTGAAATTGACCATAGTTCTTCATTCCATACCCCCACATTACTTATGCAATTATAGTTCCATACATTCAAACCTGGTATGGGCTACACATGTAGCTCAGCTGGTGAGAGCATCCCATCTGCACAGCCACGGTTGTGAGTTCGATTCCTGGGGAGGGGGTTGGGGGGGCGGGGGGCCAGTAAGAAGATGTATTTGTTCACTAATGTAAGTTGTTCTGGTTAAAAGCATCTGCCAAATTATGTAAATGGTGTAGGCTGCGTGTGTCATTGTACTTGTAAGATAAACCAGTCCCACACAATTCAGGGAAGCATTTGAAGGTTGAAGAGATCATTTACATGTGACATTTTAGTTTGTTACCAGGCTCTCATCCAGAGCTGATTACAGTTATTAACCTAATCGAGTAGTTATATAGTCTTTACTTTTCTTAATTCATGAATGGCCGTTTTGTTCATATCTTGCTTAGTTTCGAATGCATTTATGACCTTTCAGAGAGGGTTATTCTCAGCCATATGAAACTGGACAGGGAAACCCCTCCAAAACAGATGTTTTTCATAATTGTTCAATAACTGAATTATACTAATAACCCTTCTTATTAAAGTATTTGCAGTTTAACAGCTACAGCTATATCTGTTGCAGTAGGCTACAGCATGATGGGTATTACTAGTAATAACGTATAGTGTTTTTAATATAACATCTGCTTACCAGGATCTAGGTTTACTTTTATTTCCCCAAATGTACAGCAGAACATTTTAAATGCCGGTCATAAAATGTGCCCAGTAAGCAAAAAAGCATATCCCAGTTCTACCAGGAAATTAGTTGAGGAAGCCAAAAACAACAAGCAATGAAAGAAAAGAGAGAGGGGACTATATAGGAGTGCTCTATTTCAGTTCTCCACAACACTGAAGCAGGGATATAAACTACAAACATTGGGACCACAATGCTGCTTGACTCGGCTTGTTTCCTCTGCAGCATTTTTGAAGTCCTTCCAAGGTTTAGTCTGCAAATTTCCTTCTGAAATCTTACATTAGCTTCTCAAAATGAAACAATATCTTTCTTGATCCTTCTTCGCTCACACTGAAGCTGATATGCCATGGAGAGGATTCAGACAGTAGGGCCTCACCTGTTGCATCATATCAATACATCTTGGAATATACTTTGGCCATAAATCCCTTGAAGGAAACATATTATCTACCACAGAGATAAGCAACATGTTAAGGCATTCGGCACTCCTGGTACTGTTCTCGATTAGACATTCCTTGCCACTGATTGGCAGTAATAATAGGCCCATAATCAGATCACCTTCTCAAGTTTCACAGGCCAATCATTTGCCGGTTGGACACCATGAGTGTTTTTCTTTATTTTGTTGGGGGTTTCCTTCATTTCGGGGGGGGGGTGTTATCCTTTTTTTCGGGGGGAGGGTTCCTTTATTTTAGGGGAGTGTTATCCTTTGTTTTGGGCTGGGGTGATATCCTTTATTTCGAGGGGGATTTGAAATTATAGTAGATCTGAAGCACTTCCCTTCTGTCTACTGACAGCACCAGTTGTTCATTAATGTCAATTAATGTCGTAAAGCATTTCATTATTCTGTGTGCAATGAGTGCCGTAGAATAGCACCATTGACCTGAAAATATAGCCTATCACTTTCTCACATTTTATGAAGCAATGAGACCAGTTTTATTACTGTATATGTCTAATAAAACTGTTTAATTTCTTAAAACTACATCAACACATCCGTCCAGGTAAATTATTTTCTTCTTCTCACATTTACTTTATAAAATGTTTCTAAAACTGTGCGAAGTGAAGGACTGTACAACTGTGTTGTCTTTGTCTTTAATTAATATTTGATTGATTAATGAGCTTTCAGTATGACTGTTGGTGTTGGGTAGATACCATAGAAGGCTGTCCTGACAATGACACTGATGGGTGTTTTGTTAGAGGAAGATAGTGCAACAGCTTACATTCTCTCCTCTTATCTTTGCTGAAAGCTGTCAATGTTCTATTTTTGAGCAGCTAGCTACAGATTTCTCTCTTGGGAAAACAAACATCCGTATCAATCATTGTTAGTCCAGGCCAATAATTGAGATAAGGTGACATGCTTTTGGAATGCAAGGTGATTGATAATTGGCCAACTGTTTCAAACTGTAGACAGCAGGGGTTTCCAACATGTTATCCCCATGGGTCATATGTAGTCTTCAGCTAGGTTTAGAGGGCCACACAGAATGTATTGTATTTGCTGTCAACATCTTCCAAAATAGTCTAACCCTTTAACCACTCTCTATCCAAATTGTATTCATGAAGGTTAATTAGATTTTCTATGCACAAAATAAAACGGAGAAACTGTCAATGGAAATCTTCACTGAGCTTGATGTTTTAATCCAGGACTAGTCTTAATCTGTGTCCACGGAACTGCCCCAATACGGAATAAATACCCTTACAAGTAGACATCATTTAGACTTCTAGGACCAATTAAAAAAATTCTGGTCCCTGACCGGAAACCATGCTTCATGCAAATCAAACGAATTACTACATGAAACCAGTTACAAAACCTGCATTTGCACTATCTATACTATAGATAGCAAAACAGTTTTTCACTTTATTGCACTTCCTTTACAGTTTCTTCACTGAACTGTTTAAAAAAAGCTTTTTTGACGTTTGTGGTCTCCTAAATGACTTGTGCTGTATATATTGGAAGTGTTGTTGCCAAGGGTTTTTTGAGTTACTGCTATTTATCTAAATCCTCCTGTCTCTACATTAACTGTACATAGACAATCAATTGGGCTCGCCGTCTGGTTCTGGTTTTCCACCTAACACTTTAGATATAACTGGAAATATTCTGTATTTCCACAGATAAAAATTCAATATAACATAAACACATTGATTTTGCACTGAATCTTTTGATTATTTTGTGAAACATATTTGGCTTTGAAGTCATATGCATTCATTTGGGAAATTGTTTTTAATTTTTTTATAAATAGGTATTTTTTGTTAATAATAGTTTGTTATTTATCAAATGACCAGTTCTCCTCTACTCACATGGTATTGTTTCCTACAGTTTGTGGGGCTATAGAATTGTTGTGTTTCATTTGAATAGTTCACCGTGATCTTTGAACTTCCTCTGATTGTTGACAGGTTGAAGCCACAGTTTGCCTGCAGTGATGTCCAAGACAAAGTCAACCTCCAAGTCTCGGTCACCTTCTCGGTCCAAGTCCAGGTCTCGCTCTGTCTCCCGCTCCAGATCCAGATCCAGATCCAGGAAACATCGCTACAGGTAGCTAACAACACAGCTTCACTTACCGTAGCAAACCTTTCAACATACAGGTCAGGTCTGTTGAGAAGAAGAATGAAGATTTGGCAATAAAATAAGCATTGAGGAAACACATTTTCGGAGCTAGGTTATTTAGAGCTTTCTTTCTCCATGGAAAACAACAAACACTTTCAAAGAGTGACAAATTGAAATAATCGAAGAGTTTTTAAGTAATAACAGAAATACTTTTGACGTAATGAGGGTTCTTGCTAATTGAATTAGACTTTTAGAGACACTGATTGGTTACTGGCCTTCATCATTTACTTTGTGGGCTATGCATGCATTGTACTGTACATGTATGCATGTATCTATGGGCCTCAATGCATGATGTGTTTCAAACACCCATTTACTGTACTGTTGTTACACACTTTACCATGAACTTTACCAGCCCCATTCCTGTAGGTCCATATCAGAATTTCCCAATGTTATTGATTTGAAATAACTATTTTAATGGCAGTATCTGCTTTATATATTTTAGGGTTAGGCCTAAGTATGGTTTAAAGGGGTTAGGGGAGTGTTTAAGCCAACTCTATTATTTCCTGCCTCAAAACACATGCATTTCCTGTGCTGTTTGGTGAGTATTAAATGCAGAGCCTCAGTGGCTTTATATCGTTTACAGGTCTCACTCAGGGTCTGGTACACTTTATAAAGAGGAAATTGCTGTGTGTTTGTGAAAGCACTGTGCAGCCACCATGCAGCCATCATCAGGCAGTCACCTTGTCCATAATAATATGCCAGACTGACTTGAACCAGAAACCTTTTGGAATGATTTGATTACATTCAGCTGACATTCCTCACTAGATGCCTAATCTGAATTATGCAATATTATATATATATGTGTTTGTTCAGTCTGTTAAGTGGCATGCATGTTAGCTGTTTTCTTGGGAGTGACACAGCGTGGCACAGTACTATTATGTCAGTTCTGTGAGTTTAGAAATATGAAAAGTTTTATACTGGAAATTCAATGTTAAAACTAGCTATTAACATTCAATTTCCAGACATTTCTATCAGTTTTTACAGTGTGTAAAACCAAGCCCGGAAACATACAAGAACACACACACACCCACAACCACACAGTGACACGATACAAATCTTATCAAGCATAAGCATTCGATGTAGCTTTCCATCATTAGAAGTACTGCAATGATCCACACAATTTAATCAATTCAGATAAAAATATTGTTTGAAAATATAGCCAAAAGTATTTGGTAAAACCAAAATGCTGTACTATGTATTCTTTTATAACGGATCATTTAATTAATCAAACAACTGTGAGTTTAGCTGTCCTAAAACCCTTTACATATTCGTTGACTAGCTGAATCACTACTTTTAGCTGAGGTTTCTGGGCAGGCTAGCCAGCTAGTGAAATAGGAAAGCTGAGGACCCTCCTTTAGCTTCGAAGGATTAGGGTAGACATTTTTCCCATATGGCCCATGTGACCGCCTCTTTCCACTAGTCCTCGGCAGACAAGATTCAGAGTCTTACTTAATGTGCAATGCTGCTCAGTGCACAGCCTTCTCAGCTCACTCATTATTCCAATGAAAAAACGCACTGGGTGAGTAGTACCTCATCTCGGCTTTGAAAATGCACTTTAAAAACCTGAGATGTGTTTTACTCAGGCTCTAAATGTCTATTCTATTTTTGTATGGATTTTGTTTACTTTTAGTGTAAATGTTGTAATTTTGAGTTGACATTTTCTTTCTTGATAATTGTGCACCTTATTGATCTGTGCCTGCATACTGATATTAACTGTTTTGCAAGCATGCTTAGCAGTCTGAAAATACACAGGCTTTAAAAGATTTTGAAAGTCCACATAACTTTTTATGCTATGTCAATATATTCAAACTGTTTACCAGGCCTTTTAAAGTGTTCTCTCGCTGATACATGACATGCCAGAGATTTGTCCTCTTTAGGTGAGATAGTTTTTCCTACGCAGCAAATATAGATAATCTGTCTCGACTAAATCGTCATACTAATGGAGGCTATCGATTGTTTCAAATCTGCCGAAACTTGTGTTACTCAAGGCTCCCTCAGCTGTCTTGGTGTCTGGTGGTGCTCTGGCGCCACCTTGTGGATTGGATATACCTCAGTCACAACCACCTGGGTGCATGTTCTCACTTTCCAGCAGTATATGTTAAAATGTTGTATTGCTACCTTCTTTAATATATTTGTCAGATGCAAACAAATGCATCCTAGTGCCAGATGTCAATACCTTCAACCTGTAAGTGGAATTATAATACTTTACCTAATGACAAATGCTATTAAGAAAATTATTTTGTGCTGTAAGTAGAATAACTTGTTGATTTGTTTATTTTACATGGCAATTTTTCTTAGAAATGTGAACTACAAAATAAATTGTTAAGGTCTAATTGTGGACAGGGCTTGGAAGGATGACAAAAACTGTTCATGGGCAAAGCCGACTGATTCTTTCCTCATGCAGAAGTTGTTTATTGTCTTGACAAAAACCCATTGTAAGCCTTTTTCCTCAAGGCATTTTTGTTTTACTGAGATTTAGAACAGAAGATGCAATCATCTCCTCTTTCTCGTTCCTCTTTTGTTTTTCTCCCACATTCAAAGCTCTAGGTCCCGCTCTCGCTCCAGATCCCATTCCCCGTCTCACAACAACCGGGATCGGAACTACCCGAGGGAGTACCAGAATAACCACCGTGAGTTCCGGGGCTACCACCGAGGCTTCCGGAGGCCTTATTACTTCAGAGGCCGAGGGCGTGGTTTCTTCCCCAGGGGGCGCTACCAGCGTGGTGGGGGAGGTGGCTACAACAACTACCGGCAAAATAATTGGCAGAACTACAGGCAGCACCCCCAGCAACAACAGCAGCAACCGCAGCAGCAACCACAGCAGCAGCACAACAGCCCCAGACGGGGCCGATCCCGCAGCCCAAAAAAGCGCTCGGGTAGCCCTCATTCCCACAGCTGCACCAAATACTCTGATCGCTCGTCCTCCCCGCGATCGCGACGCTCCCACCACTCTTCCTCTTCGCGCTCCTCCTCTCCCAGACGTGTGGAGAACGCTAAGGATGTTAAAGAGGCCACCAAGGAGGTTTCGAAGGGAGGTGGAGAGCCTGTGGAGGTTACAGGGAGGCCTGCAGTGTCTGATGGGAGTGTTGGAGGAGATAAGGCCAAGGCTAACTGGCAGGGCGTGGCTGATCACGACAACAGCACCAGTCCAAAGAGGTTAAGTCCTCAGGTGCGCTCAGCTGTTGTCATTGGTCAGGGCATGACAGCCCGGTCTAGTTCCTCCCCTAAATGTACTGACGCCAATGGCCCCCAATGCCAGACACAGGCAGTGGGCAGCTCGCCTAGCACCAAAAGCCCTTCTCAGAAAAGCCCCACACCTGTCTTTTCTGGCTTTGGCTTCTTCTCCAAAGATGACGGCCTGCCAGGAGATAAAGCAGCCATCTCCTCAGCATTCAAAAAGTAATTATAAATATTTGTCTATTTGGCTCATGCGGAATAGGGTAATTAGTGTAAAGTTAACACAAATGTGACTATTTTGTTACCACCTGGGGTGCCAGAATATATTCCCACAGAATATAAATTCACTTTCTGGAATCTAGTTAGTTGAGTAATTAGGTATTACATTTAAACAAGTAATTCAAATTCGTAATTACCTTTGCACAAGTTGAGAATTCTTCCTCTGTGATGCTTTTATTTGCATTTAGAATTCAGAATATTTTTTCCCCCAGTTCGTCATGTACCACACACTGTAATTTGTCCCTGGTATTTTTCCTAACCCTAAGCCTTTTGGGAAGTGGTGGTAGTCATAGCAATCTGAAACAGGACTGTGTAAATTGAGAAGGCATCTCAAACTCTTGGTTTCGTTTTTGTGTGTGTTTTATTGGCCAGTCAATGCTGTGCACTATGACAAAAATATGGCCCTACGCCTTTGAATAAGGGAGAGGCCTTGCTGAATCTTAACATCTGTGTTTCTAAGTTATATTAAATCACTCGTGATGGATGGAAGTACAGTAGTAGCTATACAATTGAAAAACATACATAGTTGTTTCTATTCTCTATGTTCAGGTAATAATGTTGAAGGGCAATCACTTCCATGATGTCTTTAAATACAATGCCCCCCTCTCTCTGTCTAGGTTCTTGGAAGAGCACAATAATAAAAAAAGGCAGTCAGGTTGGGAGAATGGCCGAGACATGGAAACAAATGGTGGGGATGTGAAACAGGACAAGGTCAGTGGAATGTCCTCTGTGGGCATCTTTGACAAAGAGCCCAGCCATGGGACTTTCAAAGGACCAGACCAAAATGGCAAGGGGGAGAAAGGGAAGTGCAAGTTCAGGGAGGACGAGGAGGGAAATGTCTCACTGAACAGCTTCTTGAAAGCCTCTCCCTTTCTTTCCTGTGATGGCATGGAAGAAGACGAAGAGACAGTAGTAAAACCCAACACCAAGGTGCTCCGCAAAGAGCGGAAGGACAGTGAATCACCCAAGACCAAGAGGAAAGCAAACCTCTCTGCCCGCGAGCTCTTTGAGGAGCGCTTTGGCAAATGGGAAGACCTGGCATACTTGCAAGCGTTTGACAGAGACAACGATGTTGACACAATAGCGGAAGAGATTTACCGCAGCCGGAAGGAGAAGGCAGTGGCCATAGCTGCGGCCCTAGCCAAAAGAGAGGCCATAGCAGGTATCCTCAGCGGCTTCTCCCCGGAGAAAGTCAGGAGAAAGGAGAGAGACACCTCCAGTCCGTTCCATACACTACCACCACCACGCAGAAACTCTGACCCAGATATGCTTATTGGGGAAGACTCTCCCCCTAGGGCCTCTGGGAAAAGAGGAGCTACGTTCAGTGTCATAATGGATTCTCTTAGAGATGAATTGGCAAGGTGAGCATTATGCATGATCATGGATTAACATAGACGCTTATGCCTTTTTGACTTGGATAGGTTTCACTACCTGTTAGCAAGGAGCTGTTAATTCTAAGGCAAACTGTTTGGCTCAGACCTGAGCATTTATAGGCTCTTTCACACATAGCTGCATGTTTTCACGGTTTTATCACAACAAATTGGCAAGATGTCTATGAAATAACACTTAATCCTTCACATGATGGTTATATTAGTGTTGTGAGGCATTTTCTCTTTGTTCTCTGTTTATTTTTTAAACAATGGAAAACTAAATTTGCCGAAATGGAAAAATAAAACAATGAAAATGTTATTGTTTTGTCTCTTCTCCAGCTCCTCTGATTTCATGGCTTGTGAGCGAAGGTTATCGCGAGATCTTGTGCATCCTACAAAAAAGGAGCAGGAGTTTCGCTCTATCTTCCAGCACATTCAGGCCACACAGTTAAATGGAAGCCCCTCAGAGCTGTTTGCTCAGCACATTGTCACCATCGTCCACCACATAAAAGGTGACTAACTGACCACTTTTGCTTCTTTTCACAACTGACTCTTCTGTGTTTGAACACAAGTGCAATATCAAAAGTATATCTAGCCTATACATACAACACCGGTGAATAGTTCACATACACTGGCAAAGGCACATATTTAGCATCCATTCATTCAGTGTCTTAATGAAGGAACCTTTAGCTTAACAATAATGAATAATGTGTTGACCATCATTTGTAAATCGTATGCCACCTTGGTGAATGAAGGTATCGATTTCTATTAAAACACACATTCCTGGGTGTTCTAAAACATATGACTGGTAGTTGCTAAATAATTATGAAATAGCTCGGCCATTTGCCAGCCATGCTATGCATTGTGGGAATAATTGTGTAGATATATTTTACACACTGAAAGACAGCCAGGGAGAAGTTTTGTGGGCATTTTTTAGTCATTATATTAATTTATGATCAGTTTTCCCATTTACATCGTCATTGTAGTATTTATAACTATAAATCATTTGGAGCTCTTGGTACGGTGTATTAGTGTTACCAACATTACTGTTAACACTCAATTTCTGATTCCTGTTCATTACAGCACAGCACTTTCCATCTAATGGAATCACTCTAAATGAGCGATTCGGATTGTACCAAAGAAGAGCTGCGGAAAAGGAAATGTTGAAGCCAAGAAAGAGCCCAGAGATCCACAGGTAGAGAAGCCTTCTGACCGCCCATTTAGTGTGCCGTGACATGGCCTCTCATTTTATTGAAGACAGTGGAATCCTGCTGTATTTGATCAGGTGTATATATTTATTCAGTTCAGAGCAGTCTGAAACTGAGATTTCAGTCTTGATCTAAACAGTGCTGTCTTGAAATGTCCTTGCTGTAGCAAAGCATTGTAATTTGTGTCTTTCAGGAGAATTGATGTTTCTCCCAGTGCTTTTAAGAAACACTCTCACCTGTTTGAAGGGATGAAAAGTTCCGGGGAAGGCAGTTACAAGGTGACTGAACATTTTGAAATATGAAGTATTTTGGAGAAAAAGACAAAACAACAGCGTGTGAGTGAGCCAGCCACCTTTAGACTGCACCCTCCCTCTAAGCCTGTTCTTTCCTTTGAAGGGAGACATGCATAAAGTCTAAAAGAAAAGCAAAATGCAACATGAGGCACATTCAGTTTGTTGTATGTTATATACTCCTCCTCCACGTATGATGATTTGGTTATACTGTGGGCACAAGCCTGCCTGAGGCCATTGAGTCGAAAAACGTGAGGGGTCAGAAATGGAAACGACCAATTGTTCCTGTGTCCAAGCGATTCAAAGGACTCTAAACAAATGTCATAGTAAGTATTCTTCTTCAACGAATCGGGGAAAATATAATCAAAATCGCAACCTGATGAATAAAATATAAATATTTCTATACACTGCGGGCCAAAAGTTTAGAATAATCCATGAATTTTCATATGGTTTCATAGAAATCAATAAATTTGTTTATCAAGGTGGCATGATGTTGATATGAAATTATCATCAAAACATAATTAAATAAATATGAGCTAAAAGACTTCATCATTAGGACGCTGAAATGAAATAATGGCTGCTGAAAAAGCAGTCTTTGCTGTTATAAGTGAATAGTTAATTATAAAATCAGTAATTTCCAAAAGTCATAGACATTTGCAACATCGGCAATATAATGGATATGAATCAATTTAATGACACCTTGGTGAATGAAGGGATACATTTCTATAAAAAATATGAACAGTTCTATGTGATTCCAAACTTTTGACCAAAGCCACTTTTTCAGCAGCCATTATTTTAGTGTACTAATGATACAGTCTTACCTCATTTGTAATTAATCATGATTTTATAATAATTTCTTATCAATGTAATGCGACCTTGGTAAATGAAGGTATACATTTCTATTAAAACATATACATTCTTGGATTATTCAAAACGTTGACCCCCACTGTACACAAGTGCCTTGCAAAATATTCTAACAAATTCTGTCATAATACAAAATTACAAATTATACATTTCATTTAGTTTGATATATTTTACTTTAAAACACTGACATTCAAAATCAAGTAATGTATGGTTCCATATTATATGTTGGGAAATGTACAGAAATGACTGATTCAATATTTAGTACAGCTTTGAGTCTTATGTTAACCGGCTTTTGACATCAGTGTTAGAGGGATTTTGGTCTATTCTTCTTGTCAGATTCACTTCAGGTTGTTAAGCTTGTTTGGACAAATGGCATTTTCAAATAGTGCCACAGAATCTCAATGGGATTGAGATCAGGACTTTGACTAGCCCACTCTAGGACATTGTAGGTTTCCTAGCAGTATTTTTCTGTATTTTTATTATACATTATACATTCATTATACAGGCAATTCTATTTTAGCTGACACAATCATCCAGATCGATTAACAGTAGGTACTGGGACATCTGCTGGAGCAATTTAGGGTAAATGTCTGGCCCAAGGACAAAATGATGTTTCACCCACTTGGGAATCAAACCTTAAACTACCAAACCGGATGCCCCCAGATTTTGTTCAATTTCAATATGAAGCCTAATCATGGCTAATAAGATCCTTTGTCAAAACGATGCTTTCACCACCATACTGCTTTGGTAGGGATGGTGAGTGTTCTGGAGTTTAGTTGTGTCCAAAAGCTCTAAGTTAGTCTCTTCTGACCACACACCTTTCCCAGCATTGTAGCTCTGATGCTTTCAGATGGTTAAGTAACGGCTTCGTTCACGACACCCTGCCACACAGGCCAGTGTTATGCAGAGCTGTTGAATTGAATTTGGTTGAGTGGTTCATCATACCAACACTCACAGTCTTTGAATTCTGTAGCTCCTTGAAAGTGATTATATGCCTCACTCTGGCTGCCCCAAGAAGTGTTGTTATTTTTTGAGAGTCAGGTTTTAGGCGACAATCTTCTTTGATATTGCTTTGGTGGTGTGCTGCAGCTTCCCCTACTTGATCCATTTGTGCTCACTGGGAAATTTCAAATCTTGGTTATTATTATGTACATGTACCCGTTCATAATCCATGCATTTGTACTGTCTTGTCTTTCACTTTCGAATGCTCTTTTACTTAAACCTGTATGTTTTCTATAACTAGAAAAAAATTGAAAAACAATGTTTTAGATTTAGTAAATGTTAGGAACTAGCATATTGGATCCAGGGATGGAAAATATCAACATAAATAATACAAAATACAGACAGAGTAGAATAGCAAAATCACATTATCTAACTACAAACAAATTCATATTATGGACAATGTGTATTTTTGGAAATTGGTTATATTGTCCCTGAGTTATTCCTGTGTTCAGTAAAAACATATATATAAAAAAGCTGCAGTAAAGAATTTCTGTCTCTCCCTTCTGGCAGTAAAAGTAATTACACAAACTCTGTCAACGTGCATTTATGATTTATGCCTATGCATAGATTGCTTTGTTTTTTAGACTGTAATCCTTCACCTGAAGGCCAAGTTAGTTTTTCATCTGGAGCATCAGATTTCTTTCTTAGATGCTTCTCGTGTTTTTCTGCAGCATTTTACAGCATACTACTAATTACTGTAATGTTAGCCCCTCCTTCCTTTACAACGGTTGCTACCCTCTTACGCTCTGGTAAACCAATCATTGCTGGGGGATGTAAAATGCATCACTACTGTTGCTCTAGCCTGCGAATGTTGCACAAAATAAAGAGCGATTGACCTGGCGGCGATGGGTTTAATCACCGTTGTGTGAACTGGTTTGGCAGTACGTAACAGACATTTGGTTATATGTAAGAGTTCCACACTGCAGCTTTAAAAATTATTTAAAAAATCTACGTAAAAAGATGAAAGCATCTATAATAGTTCACAGTTGGCAGCGAATGGTAAGGTATCTGTGCCTTGTTAGGGCTTTTTTTCCATTTGTGTAAATTAGGAGCTTTCACATTATAGGACCTAATGACTTATGCAAACAACATATTTTCATTTTCCTACAAATATTTCCCAACATTAACACAATGTCACAATAAATATAATTGATTTTGACAGTCAGAAATTTCTAATAAAATATCAAACATAATGAAATTTCAATGCAAAAAATGTGTAATTGAGTAGGTCAAATATACTGTATGTATATTAATGAGAACATTGTCATCTCCATGATTTGGTGCAAACCAAAAAAAGATTTGACAGTTAATGAAAGCAAAAGGTATTATTCTATAGTTTGAAATGTCGTTATGTCCAGTTGTTTTTTTCCGATTGAAAAATGCGTGTGCAGACTGGGAATATGTAATTCACTCATAGCGGTCAAATAGTACCTCAGCAGATAAACGGGGATTCCCAGAGCTTGTTGCTTAATTACAGTCTGTTAGGAGTTCTCCGAACTGTTGCATGCAGTGTACAAACAAGACTGACTGCGGAGGTCTAGAACAACTCTCCATGTTAACCCATAGCCTGTACACGTCCTTGTGTTCTTCCTTCTTTTACCTGTACAGGATGATATTAAAAAAATGAAGGGTGACTCAATGGACCTTCGTCTGGATATTGAGCGCCGTAAAAAATATTCCACCCAGGAGAATGATTATAAACTGGATAGGGCAAAGGATACAGGAGAATCTCAAGAGTCTAGCAGGGAGAAGTCTGCTGAGAAGTCCGCAAAGCACCACAAGAAGTCCAAGTATGTTCAACAAACTCGAATCCTGTAGTTTACAGGCATCCGAATGACTTTACTAGATTACTACCGTACATACTGTATACTTTTCTACATTGATTTTACAAAAAAAGAATGTACATGATAAACAATTAGCCAGACACTTACAAAGCGCTCAATACAAAGTTTAAGAAAGGTCATATAAAATATATTTTTTTCCAACAACCTAAGGAAACACAAGAAGAAACGCTCGCGCTCTCACTCGTCCTCTTCTTCTTCATCGGCTGAATCTCACAAAGGAGGAGACTACCCCGAGAAGGAGTCTGAGCCCAAAGAGGAATGCTTTAACAAGGCCAAACTAGGGCCTAGAGGGGACAGTGAGGGCCCCATGGAGATGGGACGAGGACGTGGAGGCTTTGTAAGTTTAATCATGGTCATACAGATTTGTGCAAAAGTTTAGAAACCCCTGAACAAATTAAGTTTTATTGATTTTCAAAGTGAGAATTTATCACAACCACTGCAGTAAATTGCTTTTTAACTTTTAACCTATTTCTGAGGATTTAAATACACAGTTAAGATTTATATGGTGAACATAATAGATTGCAAAAACAAAATAGTAAATAAGGCATGTGCAAACATTTAGGCACCATTCCAGTTGATTCAATAGTCAGTTGATTCATTAGGCCTTAATCTAATTCAGGTAATGACATTCCAGAGCTTTTCAAATTATCTGTCTTTAAACATCTCAAGGTGTTGCACTGACAATGAACAAACATGGGCTTCTCTAAGCAGCTTACTGAGCATCTTAATATCAAGATAATTGCAATCTACAAAGCAGGGAAAGCTATATAAAGACAACAAAACATTTCCTACTTGTAATTACCACTGTTTGAAATATTGCACAAACATGATCTGTCTGGCAGAATAATCAGAGGGAGACATTACCTGTAATCTCATCACAAATATCAATGTCTGTAAAGACATTTTATTCAACACATCACTTGCTAAAAATTATGAAAGGTCTATGACTAAAGGTACATTTGGAGCAAAACAAAACCAGTCAAATGTTAGTCATGGTGGTGGATCTGTTATGCTTTAGATTTGTGTTTGCAGACAGTAGCACAGGAAATATTGTCCAGGTAGAGGGATGAATGGATCATCCTGGAAATTAATTTCCCATAGTCAGTGAAGATACTGAAGCTGAAAAGTTATTGATTATTACAACAAGATAGTGATCCAAAACAAATGTCAAATTAATCAAGATCTACATCAAGATCTACTTCCATGGTTTTGGATTGGTCTCAGGTTGTGTTAACTATTCACTTTGGCAATAAACAAAACTTGTCATTTTGCCAGTGTTGTCCACACTTTTACATGCACAGTTTTTCTATTTTTAGAAACAAAACCTTTTGATGAAAACTAGAATCAACAGGACAACCAGACAAATTTAAACCATAGTGAATCAGAAAACAAAACATTTTAAAAAGAAAAATGATTTTGTAGCACCTGCAACTTGTGGATATTTATTTAATTTGTAATGTGTTTATTGTCTTGTCTCAATGATACTTTTGCAGCAATTTAAAATCCGTGGAAGGGGCTGGAATAGTGGGAATCACCAGGGAAACAATAGCCATGGCAATTCTCCCAGCATGGGCCCACCAGTGCAGCACAAGAATGAGGACTGGGACCCAGAATACACCCCCAAGAGTCGAAAATACTACTTGGTAGGTTTGTACAACATACCATTATAAATTATACATACATTTTCTATATTTAATCTTTGTTCCTTAAATTTCTTCCATTCTCACATTCCTTTTCAAAATTGGTAAACACCACAATTTCACAACTGAAAATACCACCAATGGTACCTTGTTTGAGGTCAATTTAAAGATGACATCTTCTGTTTTTCCATGTTTATTTTCTTTTAGCATGATGACAGGGAGGGAGAGAAAAACTGGGTGGACAATCGAGGGCGTGGACGCGGGATCATAGTGCGTGGCAGTAGAGGCCGATTCCTCGTCCGGAAGGCTGTTTGCTTACCGAACAACAACAACAACAACAGCAGCCCTAAGTGGACCCACGACAAGTTCAAGGTTAACAGGGGGGAAGAGGAGGCGGAACCACAGGATGAGGGCCCAGAGCTGGACCACAAAGACCGGGATAAGCCTGAAGACACAGACAACACCGAGCAGTAAGAGATGTCACAATGAGGTAAATTTTGACTGGCGCAGTGGAGACAGCATACTGTTCCAAGTCTTCAGAGTTGTGTTCATTAAACAGAAGACATCAGACTTAAACAGTGGAGAGACTACCTGTTCCAAATACAAAATGTCCCCTGTTCTCAGCCTTCATCAGTCCCAAGCGTTGGACATGCGAGAGCTTTGCCTATGTGCACATTTGGAAAAAGCACTATATTAATGAGGAAGTAATCAGTGATATGAAGTAGTGAACAACACCAGACTTATTTTTCCTATTAACTATTTTCACAAAGCATTATGTCATCTTGTCAGGGTATAGCTAACTTGTGTTGTATCTGCTTATAGTAGTAGAATCACTGTTAGATAGTGAATTGCTTTGTTGTAATAGAAATTCTACATACTGTAACCAATCACTGCACTTGATAGGTCAACACAACAAACTTGTAGTGCAGTATGCCAGTTACATCCAGAGCTGATGCAACTTTATGCTACATAACAATTAAATAATTTTTTCTATCTTGATCTAATTCGAGAACGTTTTGCAGAGTGCCAATGTGCCTTACACTTGTACAAGTCCCACATTCATTGTGTAAAATGAATAAACTAATTAGTACAGATGGATTGGTACTATGCGAGAACAAATTAATTATATTTATCATATAGTGATAAATAATATTTTTGAGATTTTTCAAGACTGTTAGCAATCAGCTGGCAAAAATACAGTTGATGTTGTTGTTGTTGTTGTTGTGGCATGTTTTCGTATCTCTTGTACAGTAGTAGTTGATGTCCAGTGCAAAACATGCATCTTTGTAGCATGTTTGGATTTATCCACCATACCGATATCGAAGCCCTTTACATGACAACCATTGACCATTTCATAATGGTTAATTTATATAGATGCAGTCTTTATTTTTACTTCGCTTTTGTCTTAAACACACTGTGTTCATTTCTTAAAAAGAAAAACAGCAAAATATATTTTTATTATGTATTTCTGTGTGGTTATTTTGGCTATTTAAATTGCTTGGTCTGATCAATTTGAAGATATGTATCTATTGGTTTACAATGAGTGTCTAAAGCCCACTTCCTTACAAAGTCATTGGACTATCATAAATTAACCTCATTTGTTTTTGGCCTTAAGCAACTTTTCCCGCGAAAAGGTTCACATTTCAGCCGTTTTGGTCAAACAAAAAGGGCATTATTTTTATGGGGTACCAGCCACTATAGATTCCATTCCCTTTCCTTTACTTAATGGCTGTGTTTGAGAAGATCAAACTGAATTATCACAATTTAACTATATCATGCCTGAATTGAGGTTGACTCACTGATTTTTATAGATTAGTTGTCATGTCATCATATGATGCATTCTCCAGTATAGTTATCAACATTGATTTGGTCACAAACCATAAGCCATTTTGTGTAAGTTTAACAGAAATAAGGATGTTATAGTGGGTTTATTTTTCTGCATAATAGTGAATAAAAAGTAGTCTCCTTTAAGCAATTGTCAGCTATGCTCTGGTTATTTTGAACTTTGAATCATTTTTAACTAGCTAGCTGATGAGTTTGAAATCATTTTTGGAAATGTTCTTTCCATTTCCTGGCTAGCGAGTGTGATAGTTGGAGATACAGTAGGGGCTGCTAATTTCAAACAGAATCTATTTACCTTCATACTTTTTCATGATGGCAATGAAAATCTTGATGTCATTTCCCTCAAAGAATATGCTGGTTTATGTTTGTTCAAAGTTAAACCAATCAAAGTTGCTAGTTTGTCTCAATTCTCCAACTAAATACTTACTTCAATTCCAACCCTGTCTTAATTTTGGACATTGGAATTCATGTATAACCGTAATTAAATACTGAGCTTTCAAATGAAATACTGAGCTTTCTGAAATGCCACCCTTTTGGCACATGAAAGGCCTTCAAACCTGCTATTTTGACCTGATATTTTGTAATTAAGGTTTTTAACTGCAATGATTCTTTAATTGTATAGTTTATACTGTTGCTCAGTTACTAAGTGTTGTTCCTGGACAGATAACTCAACTGTGGGAATGACTTCAAAAGGAACTTGCTGTGTTACCATCCAATGTATGAAGTAAAAAGAATGTGTTGTGGGCAATAATTTCTGAATAAAAAGAAAAGCTCTCTGATAATGGGACCAAATCTTAAAGGGTTAAAGGTTAACTTCTACAGCACAGTAGAATCCTAAAAGATGCATACAGTTCACTTAATCTTTCACAAAGGCCTAGTTTAGCATTTTGTTGTTTTGTGTATTTGTCTGAAATCCTGTTCAACATTTTAATATCCTGTACTTTTTTGTGTGTAGTTTTCATCCATGTCTCAATTTTTTTAGGATTAGGATTCAAATTTCTCTAACAACTCATGGAACCTTTGTATGCAAGCAAAAACGATAGTGCTTGATTGACACACTCAATGATTAAATAACAGCATTGATTATATACAGTAGTGTATATAATCATGTATAACAATACAGTAGTGCATTGATTATTGAACGTGTGTATGTGATTGATTTACTTAAATAAATGGGGAATGTTTATTCTTCATTAACACCAAGGATGCATTTTGATTGTGGAGTGTGGTATGTGTGGAGTGTGCAATAAAGTGGATTTTGGTTGAATATAAATTCAAAGGAGTAGAAAATATCAGAGCTATTTTAATTTCACCCAATATTATTTGCGTTGTTCAAGAATGTGTAATTTGCAAAGAATAGTTAGAAAAATATAACTGTTGCACTTTTTGGATGTGTATGTCTTGCTGTGGGTTACCATGGTCTTTATAGTATGGGTACATGAATGTGGATAGCGGCAATTGTTTTTTAAATGCATATGCAAATGTTTTTCAGATTATAAATTAGAAATAAATGCTGGTAAATTTAAAGTCTTATTGACTTCTCTGATTTATATTGTATGTACCTGTGTCTTCAATAAAAGTCTACTTAACTGTAATGATTGTAAAGGTGCAGGACATGTGCAGAGACAAATTGCAAAGAGAAATGAAAGTGGTTAATTCAAAAAACACTTTCAAAACAATATGATTTTGGTGAGCCAAAAACGAATACACTTAACATCCCAACCTAATGACTGACAGCGTTAACCAAACGCAAACAGGAACTACATGAGATTTATAATGACTGAAAGGGTCCTGGTGTGTGTGGTTGACAGAAATATTGACAATTGATAGTTGGAATGAAATGACATTTTATTTAAAGCCATTTATTTAACAGAAAAGGCTGCTCCCCTATTTCCCAGACGCACACGCAAAACACGCACACAGCTCCACTCTGTCCTCATGTGTTCCCTTCTTCACAAGTTGTCCCAATCCTAGTTGCCTAATTATAGTTCTTATTACCCATCTAGGTTTATTTTCTGTCAAATGACGAGCCGTACAATTGTTTTTCAATGTTGTAGCCTAATAAGTGTTGTAATTCCATATGTGGTCATGAGCTGTTTGTCTGAGAATTATTGAATATGCTTATTAACTCAGTGATCAATAGAACAATAGAACAATTGCGAGTATCAAGTTGGATCAAAATGATAGGATGATGAGATTGGCACACCGTTAAAATTACAATACAGTATGTTCAAGTGCATGGATGTTAACATTGTCAATATCATGGTCCATGTGATTAACTCTGGAGCATAGGTTTTTTAACACTCTCCTCAGGGACCCCAAGACGTTCCAGAATTTAGTTGTAGCCCTTAACAGGCACACCTGATTTTATTACTGAAAGGCTTTATGACTGGCTGAACAGGTGTGCCTTTTCAGGGCAACAACAAAACTCTGGACTGTCTGAAGCTCCCTGAGGAGAGTGTTGAAGAGCTATGCTCCGAAGCATGGAAACAGAATATCACTTTCTTCAAAGAGAAATGAAGCAGACAACATTGCAGATAATTGTTGAGAAAGAATAATAACAGTATAATGGTGGGAATTACAACCAACTTGTAACAAAACACGAGACAATACAGCACAACCTGGCATATGAAACAAGGGTGATTAAATTGAGATCAGGTGTGCAGCAGAGTAGATGTAGGTTGCGATGGAACGTGTTCCCTCAAGTTGTTGGGAAGGGGCATTTGTGCAGGTGGCCTCGGTAGGCCAGCAAAACTGATTTCCAGAGACAAAGGTGACAAAGGCATGACAGTTTTATTTGCTCATAAAAATATAAATAATTTGCACACAAAAAATCTGAGATGTGGACTCGTCTTTAGTAATGGCTGATTAATGTGTGTCACCTCATATTTATACCCCAGTGAAACAGGAAGTCATGGCTAACCACTTTTTTTTAATTTTTTAATTTTAACCTTTATTTAACCAGGTAAGTTGACTAAGAACAATTTCTAATTTACAGCAACCACCTGGGAGCAATTAGGGTAAAGTGTCTTGCCCAAGGACACAACAACATTTGGCTCAGTCGGGAATCGAACTGGCAACCTTCTGACTACAAGTCTGACTCCCTACCCACTGAGCCATCTGCGCCCCACTTAAGTGTTCCTTTTCAATCATGTGAACTTAATAACTTACAATATTAATGGTAATGTACTTTTCAGTAGATTTGACTAATAACAGATTATAGGGGTGCCAATAATAATTTTACTTCAATTATAGGTCTGATTTTTGTGAATATTTTGAATGAACGATCAAGAGAATATGCAATGAACACCATTTTTCCACAGCCCATTTTGCTCATACTGTATTTACCAAGGGTACTAATATTACTGGAGGCAACTCTGTGCTGGTTACCTGGCCAGAATGTTTTTCACCTGTGCTTGTTTCCTTGTTGCTGTAAATGTTTTTCACCTGTGCTTGTTTCCTTGTTGCTGTAAATGTTTTTAATCTGTGCGGGTCACCTCCTCAGAAACAAACCCGTGCTGGCTGTTAGACAGAATGGCAGCTCCTACACCCATGATGACAGCACAAACACAACTAATTGCACACAATGCTGACGTTAGTCTAGGTATCAGTCTAGTCAGATAACATTCCTCTCCTTGCCACTCTTTGTCATTCTAAAGACGAGACATGAATTACAAGACGTGATATGCTGAACAGACAAGCAGGCTATCAGTTTCTCCTTCCATTAGAAACCTGTCCTACCTGTTCTTTCTCTCTCACTCACTAACTCTGACCATCCTCCTTCTGGCGGGTGTCTTGTCATGACTAGCTGAAGTAGATCAATGTTAATGTTTGACTAGCAAGGAGGGCCTTCCCTAGCCGTACATAAACTCTGCTTCTTGGAAAATACTGACAATTTCACAGTTGCCGTACCTTAAGGAATTGGTCTGTTCTCAGGGAAGAGGAATTATCCATTAAAATCTAAAACATGGGTAAGTGTACTCTAAATGTGATGTGCATTCATTTTTTACAAGTCATTGGAGAATGTTTGCAACATCTGTTTGTCAGTCAGTTATGTGTTGGGTAATAGACCAGAAATACACTATAAAAAATGTATTGTCATTTGTAATGTCACAAGCATATTTGGGATTGGTGGTGTTTTGTTTCACCATGTGTGCAGATCATGTTTGTAGAAAACAGAGTAGATAATAATCTCTTGTCCCTATTAGCCAGTAGGCAGAGAGGTAGTATGGTTGGTGTAGCATGCTTGTCTTTATAGCTAACAGATTGGTATTATACTGGCAGTTGATGCTTTATTTAATTATTTACCTAATGTACTTCATTTAGCTGCAGGGATATGGAGTGTACTGTATGCTAAGGGTGTGATTCATATTGAACATTTTTATTTAACATTATTTGCTTAAAAACACAGTTATTTGAACATTTCAAAGTATAATCTTTTGATTATGAATTTACTGGCCCAGGAGTGAACTGGGTATCCACAGTTTAAGTGTGTTGATTACGTACAAATATGTTTTAAGATACTGGTTTGGTTCACAAAGGTCTTGGTGTTTATTCAGTAAAGCTGAAACCATATAACAACATAATACCTTTTGTTGTGTATGATTTATGAGGTTCTTGCCAAACCCAATAGTTTTGACATCACATAGATGACCATGGCTTCTCCACCACACACATCCAGCCTTACATAGCACATACTTCACTGTAGCCTGTTGAAACAAGCATTGCCTGTGGGAGGTTCCTCAAATAAAAGAAATGAAGTAAATTGAACAAAGTTTAACAAACCAACTATGCACAAGGGTTTCCTTTAAAAACATACACTACAAAATTATTTGTTTTTCTATGGGAGGGTTTATTTAAAAAAATATTTTTAATGATGGAGGAAGCAGAGGCTGCAGAGACAGATATATAGGATGAGACAGGAAGGAAAGGTGCAGACAGTAGCCTGAGCTGGGCTTCAAACCTCCGTTGCCAGATTGCATGTGCAGGACAAAGTTCAGAAGCTTAAGCTTCTATACATACCACTCTGAAATAAATTAAGAAACCACTGCAAATTTTCCTAAAATCATAATCACTACATGTATGGCAGCCATTTTCTTCCAGTGTCTGTTGGATTCCAACACAGGCACACCTCATTCTAACTTAACAAGGTCACCTGAACCAAATCTTATTTAATGAGAAAAGTATAAAAACCACTACTGTGGTCATCACTATCCTTTTGCAATTGGACCAACTGGATTGCAAATATAATGCTAGTACCAGTACTGTAGTAGCTCAAATACAATGCTAGTACCAGTACTGTAGTAGCTCAAATATAATGCTAGTACTAGTACTGTAGTAGCTCAAATATAATGCTAGTACCAGTACTGTAGTAGCTCAAATACAATGCTAGTACCAGTACTGTAGTAGCTCAAATACAATGCTAGTACCAGTACTGTAGTAGCTCAAATATAATGCTAGTACCAGTACTGTAGTAGCTCAAATATAATGCTAGTACCAGTACTGTAGTAGCTCAAATATAATGCTAGTACCAGTACTGTAGTAGCTCAAAGAAATTAGAAGAAGCATTTATCATGCCAAAAGAGTTGAAAAGGAAAGGATTGAGTCAGGAAACGAAGGGTTCAATTTTGGCTTTACTGGCTAGGTATACAGTGAGTTTCAGGTTGCTTACATCCTTAACATTTCAAATACGGAGGTTCATAAGAACAAGGTCAAGTAGCAGACATTGGGGACAAAGTTACATACTGGCAGAGGGTGACAATGACTCTCCACTGAAAGGGATGTCCGCCAACTTTTTCAAATGTCATTAAACAATCTACAAAAAGAATGGCAAATGGCAGCTGGGGTGAAGTGCATGGTGAGGACGATATGAAACAGGCAAAACTAGAAAGAGTTTTGAGCCAGGCTGAGGTTTTCAAAAACTGTAAGGATTGGACCATAGAGGCCTGGAGTAAGGTGATCTTATTTGATGAGTCCAATTATCAGCTTTGCCCCCACTTGGTTGTCTTATGTTTAGAGAGAGATCTGGAGAGGAGGACAACCCACCGTGTCTCACACCCATTGTGAAATAAGGTGGAGGATCAGTGATGACCTGGGGGTGCTTCAGCAAGGCTGGAATTGAAAAGATTTGTCTTTGTGTAGGATGCATGAATCAAGCCATGTACATGGAAGAAAACCTGTGCTAGACAATATCAATACTAGACTATATATACAAAACATTTAATGAAACAGTGAATAGTCAAAAACAGTGCTAGAGAAGGATCATACAGATAACAAAAACATTTCAAGATGACAGAAGTGGAATACACCTAATCTAAGTACTCATTGAAGAGGAAGGTTTTCAGATGTTTCCTGAACATGGGTAGAGACTCTGCTGTTCTAGCCTCCATTGGAAGCTGGTTCCACCATTGAGGACCCAGGACAGAGAGGAGTTTAGACAGCATTCTGAATGAGTTGAAGCGGTTTTGTGGCACACGGCGAGAGTCTTACCAGGAGTGAGTTGCAATAATCCAGAAGTAAGATGACGAGTTTCTGGGTGAGGTAAGATTGTGCTTAGTGAATTATATAGAGCATGAACCCGCAGGAACAAGTCACAGCTTTGATGTTTGCAGAAAACGAGAGGGTGTCATCTAGGATCACGCCAATGTTCTTTGCACTCTGGGATGGTGACACTGTGCAGTTCTCAACTGTGGTGGACATGTCCTGGAGTGGACAGGCCTTCCCACAGAAGAAGATTAGCTCAGTCTTGTCAGGGTTGAGCTTGAGGTGGTGTGCTGACATCCATGCAGAGATATCAGCCAGGCATTCACAGATGAAGGTTTTCACCTGGATGTCAGCAGGGGGAAAGGATAAAAATATTTGAGTGTCATCAGCATAGCAGTGATATGAGAGTCCATGTGAGGTTATGACAGAGCCAAGGGATATGGTGTAGAGAGAGAAGAGGGCCTAAAACAGAGCCTTGGGGAACACCAGTGGAGAGAGTCCATGCAGCAGACAAAGACCCTCTCCATGTCACCTGGTACGACCAGCCTGCCAGGTACCATGCATTTCAGGAGTGTGCAGAGCAAGAGATGCCGAGATCTGAGAGCGTGGAAAGTAGGATGTGATGGTTCACAGTGTCAATGTCTGCAGATAGATCTAGAAGAATGAGAGCAGAGGAGATACTTGGGCCTTACGAAGAGCTTCTATTACATGGAATACAGCAGTCTCAGTCAAATGGCCCGTCTTGAAGCCTGACTGGTTGGGGTCGAGGAGATCATTCTGAGAGAGATGTACAGAGAGTTGTTTGGATATTGCACCATCAAGTGTTTTGTACAGAATTAATAGGAGGGATACCGGTCTGTCATTTTTAATACCAGAGTGGTCTAGTCTTGGTATCTTTAGGAGGGGAGGTATTCTCGCCATCTTGAAGTCACCAGGGACACATCCAGTGGTCAGGGATGAGTTGATGAGAGAGGTGAGGAATGGGAGGAGTTCTGCAGAGAGGGTCTGCAGGACGGATGAGAGAATAGGCTCGAGTGAAATTCTCTAGAATGTGATCAACATGCCAAGATGATTATTCCAAGATGAATGAAAGCTGTGATAGAAAATCTGGATCATTCCACCAAATACTGTTTCTGAACTCATTCCTAAGTTAATACATGAGTATTGTGTTGTTTAAAAATGAATTTGACAACACTGCATCTTTTTTGTTTTTTGACCAGTTGTAATTTGCCACAAATAAATTTTCTGAACTAAAATTTGATTTGGAATTTCATAGAAATGTTGTCAGCAGTTTATGTAATAAAAAAAGAATTGTTAGTTTTACCCAAAAACATAGCTATTATTTATAAAACCAGACACTGATTTTGCAATGGTGACTTTATCAAGAGCTGTATTTTCTAAAACCATTGCTTTGCATAATATTAACTAAACGACTGTATAGTCAATCTATTTAAAATTACAGCTTTTTGATAATTACATCACAGATGTCTAATCTGCACTACAAATATTTTGAGTTATGGATGTAAATATGTTGTTTTTATGTTAGACTTACTGTTTCACTTATTTCCCATTCCTGATTTCCTTGTCTCATTGCAATAATCCAAATTAATCTTAGTCTATTAGACTAGAGGTCTCCAACCCTGGTCCTGGAGAGCTACCATCCTGTAGATTTTCACTCAGAACCACATATATTGTAGCCTCATTAAGCCTCATATCAACCAGCTTTTTGAGTGAAAACAACCACCAAAGTAGCTCTCCAGGACCAGGGCTGGAGATCCCTTTACCATTTTTAACAAGTAAAGAAATGTTATTACAGTTTTTCCTCATTCCTAACAAACATTTTTGTTCATTATTGCTCAGTTTCTTCAAACTATAAGCATAAATCATAAAACAGTTTTCAATGTCCTCCAAATCACGTAGTTGCAATTAAAACTAGACCCTTGCATTTTTGAGAAACTGCTAATTTTGATTGCAATTTTCAAAACTTGCCATCTCAAAAATGTGGTTGCAGCCATTGATTGCTTCTTTTTTGTGCAACATGTGGTTGGATGAACCGTGTGCACACCACTCGCCATTCCACAGATCTGGCCAAGGAGTTGCAGAGCTGCTGCAAACAGGCAGGATTAGGGGGATTTGGGAGGAAGAGAGATTTTAAGGAAAGTAAATTTAAACAAAATAAATAACAAACAGTGACCCCAACCATTTGAATACTAGTGTATGTTTGCTTGCTTTAAATATGCGAAGTAGTTAAAATGCTATCAGTTTCACTTTTAGTTTATGGGTTAGTGTATCTGCATCAGAACTATAGAAATCAATTTTTAAAGTAGGGTACTGCAAATGTTTTAGAGTAATGTTGGTGTATTACAACATAACATAACACACACACACACTATTATATATATATATATATATATATATATATATATATATATATATATATATATATATATATATATATATATACAGGTCCTTCTAAAAAAATTAGCATATTGTGATAAAGTTCATTATTTTCCATAATGTAATGATAAAAATTAAACTTATATATTTTAGATTCATTGCACACCAACTGAAATATTTCATGTCATTTATTGTTTTAATACTGATGATTTTGGCATACAGCTCATGAAAACCCAAAAGTCCTATCTCAAAGAATTAGCATATCATGAAAAGGGTCTCTAATTAGACGAGCTATTAACCTAATCATCTAAATCAACTACTTAACTCTAAACACCTGCAAAAGATTCCTGAGGCTTTTAAAAACTCCCAGCCTGTTTCATTACTCAAAACCGCAATCATGGACCTGACTGCTGTCCAGAAGGCCATCATTGACACCCTCAAGCAAGAGGGTAAGACACAGAAAGAAATTCCTGAACAAATAGGCTGTTCCCAGAGTGCTGTATCAAGGC